>CM046838.1:41023902-41051402 GCA_025618425.1 Heliocidaris tuberculata | reverse complement strand
ATTGGTTGCGTTGTATACGTTTACTGAACGGGAGTTCTGAACTTTCATTAAATACGCGATATTATTTCCAAAGTTATATTTTGCACATCACAATATTCTGCTTTCTTCTCATTGTTGCCATGGAAATGACATTATTTTTGAAGTGTGTGTAGCTTCGCGTGTCTACAGTGCATTTGAAGGACCGGCACAATTGGTTGCGTTGTATACGCTTCTAGTGAACGGGAGTTCTGAACTTTCATTACTTACGTGATATTTTATCCAAAGCATGTTCTACACATCACAATTTTCCGCTTTCTTCTTATTGTTGCCATGGAAAATGACATTATTTTCAAAGTGTGTGTAACATCATGTGTCTACGCTACCTTTAAGGGACCAGCACATGTGGTTGCGTTGTATACGCTTCTGGTGAAAGAGGGTTCTGAACTCATACGTGATATTTCAGATATCAGATTCGAGGGGGGGGGGGGGGGGGGGGGGGGGGTGTTTATTGCAGTTTTCATCACAAAACAGATCAACATGCATGAATTCTTCCGCCAACAGTAGCGATTATGGATTATGAACATAGGACACAACACTTAGCGAGACCGATATAGTAAAGATACACATAAGTAACAATGGAATTAAAAAATCTTAAAAGGAGAATCAAAGAAATACATAGGCATATTCATAAAGTGATGATTATAATAATAATAGAGAACAAAGTGACGAAATGGGAAAGTAAGACGGAGCAGATGATAGAACTTGCAATCAGTAAAAGATAAGATGATGAGAATGTGTTCCAATTTCGCACATTTTATATTTGTAAAAGAAATGGTTCCACTAAGGGCAACGGGCAATGATTTTTTTCTTTTTCATATTTCCTCTTTAATTGGGAAAACAAAGGTGTTTTGGTGAAAACTGCAGAGGCACAAATAGATTCAAAGTCCTATTGTGATGTTAACAGGCAGGGCCGTCGGTAAAGGGGGATGTGGGGGTGTGACACCCCCCTCCCCCACCGCTATGGATATCGTCGGTAAAACTGCGCTGTCGTCGGGAAAAATGAGAAGAGGGGGGAAAAAATAAGTAGGGAGGGGAAAGAAGAGAAAAGGAAAAAAAAGGAAAAAGATGAGAAGGAAGAAAGAGAAAAAAAGAAAACGAGAGAAGAAAAAAAAGAAAAAGGAGAAAAGGAAGAGGAAAGAGAGGAAAAGAGAAAAAAAAGAAAAAAGGGAAAAGACGAAAAGGAAGTAAAAGGCAAAATAAAAATTTGACAATGAACAATGGTAAAGAGAAGAAAAGGTCTCGGAGAGAAGAAGAGATGTTCTGACTGAGGTTGTGCTTGTCGGTACAGTGGAGACGTAGAGTTGGGTCAGGCGGGGCTCTCTGTACCGACATCGGTACCTAATTTCTGTACATTTTCACTACAAAAAGTGTCAATTTTTTTAATTTTTTATTATGGATTGTGTCGGGTCAGGCAGGGCTCTCTGCCTGTACAGTGGGCCAGAATGGCTCCAAAGTGCGCCAAAATTCATATTCACTGAGTTTTACTTAAATTTATAACTTAAGTTATGGGTTTAAGGGCATTCAGACCCATAGAATCCAATGATAATATTTTCAAATAACTCTGACGTCATTAGAATACCGATTTCTGATTGGCTGTCAAAATCCAATGAAAAATAATATATTTCTGGCATTACATTGATTTTCATACTTCAGAAAATTGATAATGCAATCTCTATGCTTCTATATCAATAAGTGAAAATGGTGATAACTTAAAGCCCAAGCATACGGTACGTATGACTTAAGAGGGGGGGGGGGGGGGGGGAGCGCCGTACTGGAAAATATTTGTAATAATGAGAAATTTACAATTTATTGTAATGTATGATGTCATTACTTGAAATTTAACTTTAATAATGCATAAACTGATAAAATAATAATATTCAGCTAACTAAAAAATGATTTATTAAACGAAGTTTAACAAAAAAATGAAAAAGCGCCCGCCCTCTGTAGCCTTGATAATTTTGCGAAAAGGAAACGTACTTGTATCACTGAGAAGTATATTCTGTAGGTACTATCAAGTTATCAAAATCATAATACTGACTGATAAGGTCCATACTATTTTGAGTCCTTTTGCCCTACTGTTTAGAGGCCTACTGTCAGAAGAGTGAATTATTTCGAAAAGCCTTCGCCTTGAAATATTCACTGAAGCCATTGAGAATTACTCAGAATGTTGGGTCTGTTAAAAAAAAAAAAAAGAGATAACATTTTGAGAGCTTGGTTTTGGTGTTGGACAAATTATAATACAAATCATACTTTCTCCAAAGCCCTATAATTTATTATCTTGCTTACTTCTTATGAGTGTTAATCATGTTTATATGGGACATTGCCGTGTAAAAAAAAAAAAAAAAAAAAAAAAAAAATCATGCGCGCCATGTGGCGCCACATGAAGACAGAGAATCCTCTGCAGCGTCTGCGCTGTCCAAAATAAACATATTTTTCCGGGTAACAAATGTGCAAGGAAAATCGGCTCTAACATAAAAAGTGGCAGAAGGTGGCAGCCAAATCTGTCAACTTAAAGCTGCATGAGACATCAGGAAAAATGGTGGTAATAAAATTGAATTGGAAATCCGTGGAAATCTAAACTTTTCATATGGATTTATAAAAAAACACGAATAATCAGTCTATTTTCTACGATAATTACCCTATCATACTCACGAAGATTGCGTTTCTTTCCATTTTTACCCCATTCATAAAGTGAAATGAACTCTCAGGAATATGTGGGAGCAGTTATAGATCGATAACTTAAAAACTACATGTTGAAATAACTTATTTATTTAATTGGTCACAATTTACACTGAAACTCGCAATATGTTGAATTTTGCAGCTTGAAGTAGGAAATATACACCCTTAATGTACATACCGGAGTTAAATATTTTACTGAAACATTCTTCAAAGTATTGTCATTCAAGAGGGCATGACCAAAAATTAAAAAAAAAAACGAATTGCCCAAAATGACTTTTGGTGCACTTTAGTTTCCCCGTGGCCCACTGTGCGACGTCTGTAGCGTACAGTGCCGTGCATGATTTCTGTACATTTTCACTACAAAAAAGTGTCATTTTTTAAAATTATGGATCGTGTCCGGTCAGGCAGGGCTCTCTCTCTGTACCGACGTCTCTACCGTATTGTGCCGTGCATAATTTCTGTACATTTTCACTACAAAAAAGTGTCAACATTTTTGACGATGGACCGTGTCGGGTCAGGCAAGGCTCTCTGTACCGACGTCTATATCGTACCGTGCCGTGCATAATTTTTGTAATTTTTCACAACAAAAAAGGGGCAAAACTTTTGCTCGCTCGCAATATAATACCATCACGTAATCGGGGAGCAAGATGCTCAAATATCCTCATATTTGGGTAGTTATATAGGCGAATGTAATTTCTGTACATTTTAACAACAAAGTGTCAGTTTTTTTGCTCGCTCGCTTCGGTCGCTCGCAATAACTACCACCTTATAATCGGGTAGCAAGATGCTCATACTTTGTCCTCATATGTCGGCAGTTTTATAGCCGAATATGTAATTTCTGTACATTTTTACAACAATAAGTATCAAAATGTTTGCTCGCTTGCTTCGCTAGCTCACAATTAATAACTACCACCCTATAATCGGGTAGCAAGATGCTCAAATGTCCTCATACTGAGTTAGTTTTATAGACGAATATGTATTTTCTTACATTTTCACTACAAAAAAGTGTCAAAATTTTTGCTTCCTCGCTTCGCTCGCTCGCAATATATAACTATCACTTCATAATCGGGCAGCAAGATGCTTAAAATGTCTGAATATTAAAGGTAGTTTTATAGCCGAATATTGTGTACATTTTCACTACAAAAAGTGTCAAAATTTTTGCTCGCTCTCTTTGCTTGCTCGCAGTAAAACAAAAAAGAGCGTCAGCCCTTTGGGAAACTATGCCTTTACGTCTATGGGAAGGGGAGGGGTGGTGAAACTTTATTTAAATACCGTTTTTTTTTGTTGTTGTTGTTGTTGTTGTTGTTTTTGATCGTCGGTAATCGGTGGCAATTTTTGTCGGTATCAGTGGCCTCTACAACCCCCCCCCCCCCCCCCCCCCACTGGAAAAGGTCCAGCGATGCCCTTGTCAACAGGGAATAATATCGGTTGATGCATGTTCCTTTATACAGACTTAGGTGGTTCCAGTGAGATTGTATATCCTCTACGTAGCGTAGAGGATAATACAGAATTGCAGAGGCAAATAAAAGCAAAGTCCTATTGTGATGTCAACAGGGAATGATGTCGGTTGTCGGTTGGTGCATTCATGCCTGCATGCAAATTCATACTTTTGCTAGTCTACAGTGATTTGTTTTGTTTTTGTTTTTGTTTTTGTTTTTGTTTAAATATTATGTAACTTTATGTACTCTGTGTTTACAAAAAAGAACAGAATATTGATTTATATCATTGAAGCTCAATAAAAATAGAATACAACATATTCCCTTATACAGACTTATAACATGTAGAAGGATGGTTTCAGTGCGATTGTATATTCTCTGCGTATCGTTCCTATGCAAACATTTCGAATTTTGGTCCACATATTTTGCACAACATGTGGAACTAATTCCCGTAAATGATCACCGATCTTAGAGTTATTTGAAATTTCAACCCTCTCCCATCCCCCTTTCAATATCTTACTCTCTCTCTCTCTCTCTCTTCCCCAATCTCTTTCATTTCAGAAGGCTTTAATAACGCGTTTCCATAGAGTAGCCGGGAAATGGGTTTCGATAAAACATTTCTAATCAGAGCGACGGGTTCAATATTCGAGCTGTCAATAAAAGACGCTATTTTGCTTTCTCCTCTATTAGTAACTACTAGTGCCCCCTTTTTTTATTCCCCCTCCCTCCCCCCCCCCCCTCTCTCTCTCTCTCTCTCTCTACTTTCTCTTTCGCTCTCCTTCAGAATTGTTATCATTGATTTTAATTAATCTCCATCACTCAGTGTGGAATTGTTAATTGCCGCTACTTTGCTTCCTCCCCTATTAGTTGATAGCTCCCTCCCCCGCCCCCGCCCCTCTCTCTCTCTCTTTCTGCGAAACTTTTTGTTGAAAACCAACATCTTCCCAGTGGCTTACATGTTTGCATTTTCTTAAATGTTCTCCTCTCAGTCTTTATGCGCCCATTTAAAATGATAAGAAAACAATACACACAAACAAACAACGAAGAAGAGGTAAAAAAAAAATCAAAAGCAGTAACAACTGATTTATAATTTTCATGATATAGCTATTGCATATCGATGCATGTTCGTTAATGTTAGAATAGTACATAGAAGCTAAGATGAATTTAACAAACCGACATGACCGAGGGCATACATAAATAATTGCAAGGCAGAATCGCAAATAAGACACATTATCATTCGCAATTATATATAAACAGGGGCGTCGCTAGTGCGGGGTGTAGGGGGTGTGACACCCCCATTAAAAATTCCGTTGGCAAATGTGCCACCTCTGTCGGTAAAAGAAGGAAGGAAAGGAAAAAGAAAGAGGGAAGAGAAGGGAAAGAGAAAAGGAGAGAGAAAGGAGGAAAAGGAAAAGAAAAAAATAAAGAGAAAGGGAAAGAAAAGAAATAAGAAAAGAATGAAAAGAAAAAGAAAGGAAAAGAAAAAACTGGAAGCGCTCGCTCGTTTTTCTCGCTCGCATTTCAAGTACCTTAACCATTGCCGGTGATATTGATAAGTACTATTCTTTTGAAAGAAAACTGGTTTACATCTTACGTGTCTGTCTTATGTTATACTATTCTTCTACTCATAGAATGATAGTAATAATGATAATAATAATAATAATGAATGTTCAGGAGCGCTAAAAACAGAAAGTACCAAAGCGCTTACAAAATTACGGACTTAAAGAAAGAGTAATGTAACTGCAAGGAATCGAGCTGGAAGTTGACCTAAGAAAGTTAAATTATCTGGAAATAACGACCTGTGACCAATAGCCTATCCCTATCATACCCACTATGAGAACGGAAGATGCCGATAAAACGTACGTTACTTAAATCACGAGAATAGAGTAGCTATACACTAGAACCTGTTCTCAGTGTTTATACCTTTTTTTTTTTTTTTTTTTTGCTCGCCCGCTAGCTCATAAAATCTAGAAATAGAAGGGTTTTGGACTGCAAGCGAGGTGCCAAACAGAGTCATATTCGGCAGATAGTGAGCGAATATTATCATGGAGATCTCTTAGAGGCTTATAGTGTATTTTGATGACGAAACAACGCTTCTACCATGAACTGGAGGTTATATATTTAAAAATATTAAAATTTAAAATTCTATTCTTTTAGTATATGGCTTAAGTGTTAAGGAGAAGCTTTTAAACTCTAAATAGCTTTTATACGAAGATTTCAATAGACTTCCTGTCTCTCGCTATTGTGTCTGACAGTGAATACTGAAAAGAACTCGCCACCCTACTCGCTTTCGGATACAAAGGATCCCCATTGTATTTCAGGACGTAATTTCAGTACCCGCCCCTATGTATAGGTTAATGTAATAATTATTCTTAAAAGCTTCCAAGTACCAATGATAACATGCAACATATAGTTTAGACGTAGTAAACCCTGTGTGGAGAAATGAATGTGATACAAATTTAGCTGATCAAAGACTACAGAGTATAGAAGTAGTGAATTATAGATTCCCAAGTTGTTTATTTCTAAAACATGATTAGGCATAGCACTAAATGGAGGCTGATGTGATGTTTAGTTATGAAAATTAGAAATCCCTAAACGAGCGGGGGGAGGGGGCAGATCTTACTTTAGAAAAAAAAATGATAAAGTTCAGTTCTGGTCTTGCGATTACGTTGTCAAAGAAACTGCATGTAGTGGGGAAAGGTTTCATACGTAGCATGAGAACTGGTGCACACTCTTTGAAATAACCAAAATAAGAAGAAAGTTATACTTGGCCTTGCTGAAAGTAACATGCACTACACAAAAAAATGAGTTTATGGGACTGCAAACAGAAGGGGGTGGGGTGAATGTTTAGTGTAATCATTTTGAATTTCTATTTTTATCATTCATATTATCATTATCATTGTATCATTATTATCATCATCATTATCATTGATATTGTTATCATTATTATTATAATCATCATTACTATTATTATTATTATTATTTTATTATTATTATTATTATTATTATTATTATATATTGTTATTATTATTATTATTATCATCATCATTATTGTTATTATTATTATTATTATTAATATTATTATTAATATTATTATTATCATCGTCATTACTATTATCATTATTATAATTATTATTATCATTATTATTATCATTAGCATTTTGTCATATTTCGAATTTAGGGACATTTGAAGAACAATCCCTTTTCATGTTTTTATGAAGACATTTATCTTTGATATATTTCTAAACTGGGTGGTTCATAATCTAGCAAAAGGCCCCAAAACATTTCGTTAAACTAGTAAAGATCAACATCTGCGATAATGTTTGAAAATAATTTCTTGTTTGTATGGGGGGGAGGGGGTATTAGTGTTAAAATGCAGCTTAACAGCTGCTGTCGGCAAATTTAAGTCTTACACACCGACGCGTCGGTGTGTAAGACCTAAATTTGTTTGCATTGAATGTTCACATTTAAAATGTGAACATTCAATTCTAATTTGCTATTCATCAAAATAGTTAGTACTTTGAAATAAGAAGCCATCCATGCCATGGAACGCTGGCTAGGATTGCGGCCTAGATTAAAATTCTATTCTTTTAGTATGGCTTAAGTGTTAAGGAGAAGCTTTTAAACTCTAAATAGCTTTTATACGAAGATTTCAATAGACTTCCTGTCTCTCGCTATTGTGTCTGACAGTGAATACTGAAAAGAACTCGCCACCCTACTAGCTTTCGGATACAAAGGATCCCCATTGTATTTCAGGACGTAATTTCAGTACCCGCCCCTATGTATAGGTTAATGTAATAATTATTCTTAAAAGCTTCCAAGTATCAATGATAACATGCAACATATAGTTTAGACGTAGCAATTCCTGTGTGGAGAAATGAATATGATAAAAATTTAGCTGATCAAAGACTACAGAGTATAGAAGTAGTGAATTATAGATTCCCAAGTTATAGATTACTGTTATCATTATCATTATCATCATCATTTATTTTTCATATTCCGAATTCAGGGACATTTGAAGAACAATCCCCTTTTCATGTTTTAGGAAGACATTTACCTTAGATATTCTTCTAAACTGACGAGGGGCGAATGAGAATGCTCAAATATTATTTTTCACCATGACCAGAAATCAACTTTCTCTTAAATAGAGAGTGATAGATCACGAGTACAATACGACCAAAGTTCTCACTCTATCCTTTTGATTTTCATCATCGTAAACTATGATCGTAAACATCTGTTTCAAAAACGCATGTACACAGCTAGTTCAAATATATCGTAAAAAGATTCGGCAGGGTGGGGTGGGGGTATGGGTAACTAACAGTACAAAACCGTCCAGCATAATAAATAACTTTTCCGGACAACACTGAACAGTAACGATTATGGATATGGGACACACATTAGACATAAAGCCTCTAACATGGGCCGCGGGCCGCGAAACCTGGAGGGATGGGGGGGGGGGGGGCTGCAGCCCCCCCCCCCCACACACACACACACTCTCTCTTTTTGAGTAGACGCATAAAAAAAAATGACCTCTAATTTTCAAGGAAGAAATAATTTCTAGCATTTGATAGAATTGACGAAATTAATATAAAAGACTGTTATTGTAGTAAGAATTCCTGTAAAATGCAGATAAAATGCTAAAGATATAATTTGAATGTCCCAATAATTCCGATTTATGTATCAAGATCTCTCACCCATGTCTATTTATAACATGTTTCCGGTTAGTATAAACTGGCAATACATCCCCGCCTCTTTAATGCAGTTAATGCATACTCTATAGGCCTAATGAAGCATGGATATTATAAACAAAGTGTAGAAGTAACTGACTTTTTTTTTCCATTCTCACTTTTCAGAAATAAGAATGACCCCCCTTTCCTTCTGATAAGTGCATCTTTACCAGTGGCCATATCCTCTATTCAAATCTGAGAGGTGCCCGTTCTAATTCGACAAGTGCCCCTTCCGCCTTCTGTTTAATGACATCTCTGATGAGTGCCCCTTTACACCTCTGATAGGTTTTCTTAAATCATTTTGAAATGAGCTCTTTTTCTTCCTAAGAAGTACAATTCCTTCGATAAGAGCCCCTCCTCCTTTACAAAAAAAAAAAAAAAAAAAAACCTCCTTCCCATTCTCATAAGTGGCAATATTCATGTGCGACAAATACCACGTTTCATTCTCTGATAATTGCTTTTTTTAATATGACATACTCCTGCTCATTCTCTTTTTTGATAAGTGCCATTGTCGTCCTTTCTCCATAATTTTTGCCCCTAATTCATAGCGATTTAGAGCAACTCTGCTTGAATTTCGTCAAGGCTTGCTCGCTACGCTCGCTCGCATGGTATTTGTTGGTTTGGTTGGTTTTATTTCTGCTTTCAAATAAATACAAATTCAAACTCAAATTCAAAAACTTCAAACAATAACAAATACAGTGAGTGATTTTTTTTTTACAAAAGTAATTACATGACTAAAAGAATCATGTAACAATAATATTATAGAATAAAAGGTCTTTTCAGTCTCTCATGCCGAAACTATGTTTAAACACCTCTCAGAACTTTTTTTTCTCTTTATAATTTGCTGTTGATCATGTGGAACTAATTCCCGTGAATGAACACTGATCTCATAGAGTTCTTTGAAATCGTACTTAGAAGCTAAGATGAATTTAACGAATCGACATGACCGAGAGCACACATAAATAATTGCAAGGCAGAATCGCAAATAAGACACATTATCAATCGCATTTATATATAAACAGGGGCGTCGCTAGCGAGGGGGGGGGGGTGGGGGTGTGACACCCCAGTGAAATTTTTCGTCGGCAAATACGCCACCTTGTCCGCAAAAGAAGGAAGGAAAGGAAAAAGAAAGAAGGAAGGGAAGGGAAAAAAGAAAAGGAAGAGAAAGGAGGAAAAAAGAAGAGAAAAAGAAGAGAAATGAAAGAAAGGGAAAGAAAAAGAAGCAAGAAGGAAGAAAAAAAAACATAGAAGCGCTCGCTCACTTCTCTCGCTCACATTTTTAATATCTTAACCATTGCCGATTATATTGGAAATTACTCTTCTTTTGGAAGAAATTGTTTTCCATCATATGTGCCTATAATGTTATACTATTCTTTTTCTAATAGATTGTTAGTACTATAACTGCAAGGAATCGGGCGGGAAGTTGACTTTAAAAAGATTTTTTTTTGGAGATAACAACCTGTGACCAATAGCATATTCCTATCATACCCACTATGAGAACGGAAGATGCCGATAAAACGTGCGTTACTAAAATCATGAGAATAGAGTAACTATACACTAGAACCTGTTCTCAGTGTATATACAAAATTCTTTTTTCTCTCTCTCTCTCTCGCCCGGTCGCTACGCTCGCTCAACAGATCTGGAAACAGAAGGGTTTCGGACGGTAAGCGAGGTGCCCAAACAGAGTCATATTCGGCAGATGGTGATCAAATTATCATGGAGATCTCTTAAAGGCTTATAGTGTATTTTGATGACGAAATAACGCTTCTACCATAAAAACGAATGTGTATTTTTCCTCGCTCCCTGCTTTCGCTCGTATAATATTTAGATACAGGATGGTTTAGGATAGCAAACAAATTCGGCGAGTGAGATGACCGAATATAATTATACATATGTTTCTAAATATCTTATCGGCCTATAACAGTATTCTAATAACGAAATAATACTTCTATCGTTAAAAGAGCGCGTTTGTGCAGGCTTGCTTTGCTCGCTCGTAATATTTAGAAGCAGAGTTGTTTGGGACAGCAAACAATTGGACTAGGGAAGAAACCAAATATATCGTTTAGATATCTTATCCTATGTATTTTGATGACAAAATAACACTTTTTAATATAACGAGAAGCGGTTATTTTTGCCCAGCTCGGTTCGCTCGCTAGCAAAATTTAAAAACAGGGTGGTTCATAATCCGTAATCTAGCAAGAGGCTCCTACGTTAAACTAATAAATATCAACATCTGCGATATTGTTTGAAAATAATTCTTTCTTGTGTGTATGGGGGGTGGTATTAGTCTTAAAATGCAGCATAACAGCTGCTGTCGGCAGATATAGGTCTAACACACCGACGCCCTGTATATAAATGTGAACATTCAATTCTAATTTGATATTAATCAAAATATTTAGTTCTTTGCAATGATAAGCTTTCCATGGAACGCTGGCAAGGATTCCGCCCTGGATTAAAATTCTATTCTTTTTTGTATGGCTAAGTGTCAAGGAGGAGCTTTTATATAAATAAATAGCTTTTATACGAAGATTTCAATAGACTTCCTGTCTCTCGCTTTTGTGTCTGACAGTGAATACTGGGTCTGAAAAGAACTCGCCACCCTACTCACTTTCGGATACAAAGGATCCCTATTGTATTTCAGGACGTAATCTTTAACCCGCCCCTGTGCATAGGTTAATGTAATAATGATTCTTAAAAGCTTCCAGGTATCAATTTTACAGGCAACATATAGTTTAGACGTAGTAAACCCTGTGTGGAGAAATGAATATGATACAAGTTTAGCTGGATTAAAAAAACAAACAAACTACAGAGTAAAGAGTAAAGAATGGATTCATAAGTTTTTCATTTTTTAAACATGATTAGGCATAGCACTAAATGGATGCCGATGCCATGTTAGTCATGAGTATTAGAAATTCCTAAACGAGCGCGATAGAAGGGGGAGGGGGCAGAGCTTAATTTAGAAAAAAAAAGTAATAAAGTTCACTTCTGGTCATGCAATTACGTTTTCAAAGAAACTGCATGTAGTAGCGAAAGGTTTAATATACTTAGCATAACATGAGAACTGGTGCACACTCTTTGAAATAGCCAAAATAAGAAAAAAGTTATACTTGGCCTTGTTGAAAGTCACATGCACTACACACAAAAATGGGTTTATGGGACTACAAACAGAAGGGACATGAGTGTTTGCTGCAAGCATTTCAGATTATCATTGTTATCATTGGTATCGTCATTATTATCTTTATTATTATTGTTGTTTTTAGTAGTCAGTAGTAGCAATAGTAGTAATAGCAGTAGTATATAGTAGTATGATTATCATTATCATTATCGCCCTTAACATTATTATTATTATTATTATTATTATTATTATTATTATTATTATTATTATTATTATTATTATTATTATTATCAATATTTATTATTATTATTATTATTATCATCATCATCACCATTATCATCATCATCATCATCATCATATCATATCATTACTTTCATTATCATCATTATCATTTGTATTAGTATAAGTGTTGTTATTATTTCTATTATCATCATCAGCATCATCATCATTTTGTCACATTTCGAATTCAGGAGCATTTGAAGAACAATCCTTTTCAGGAAGATATTTATCGTTGATATTCTTCTAAACTGACAAGGAAAGAATGAGAGCGCTCAAATATCATTTTACACCATGACTGAAAATCAATTGCCTCTTTAATAGACAGTGATAGATCACGAGTACAAAATGCGAGCAAAGTTCTCTATCCTTTCGATTTTCCTTATCTTAAACATTACGTACACAACTGCTTCAAATGTGTACATCAGATTCGAGGGGAATAGAAGGGGGATGTATTGCAGTTTTCAGCACAAAACAGATCAACATGAGGCATGAATTCTTCCGCCAACATTAACGATTATGGATTATGAACGTGGGACGCACATTAAAAATACAGGCAACACTTGGTGAGACCGACATAGTAAAGGTATACATGTACATAAGTAACAATGGAATTAAAGATTTTAAAAAGGAGAATCAAACAAATATAGGCAAATTTATTAAGGGATGATTATAATAATAAGAGGGAACAAAGTGACGAAATGGGAAAGTAAGACGGAGAAGATGATAGAACGTGTTATCAGTAAAAGATAAGATGATGAGAAGGTGTTCCAATTTCGCACATTATGAATTTGGAGAAAAAAAAAAAATGGTTCCACTTAAGAGCAACGGGCAATGATTTTTTTTCCATATTTCCTCTTTAATTAGGAAGACAAGGTGCAGAGGCACAAATAAAAGCAAAGTTCTATTGTGATGTCAATATCGGTTGATGCATGTTCCTTTATACAGACTTAGATGGTTCCAGTGCGATTGTATATCCTCTACGTAGCGTAGAGGATAATAGAATTGTAGAGGCAAATAAAAGCAAAGTTCTTTTGTGATGTCAATAGGGAATGATATAGGTTGTCAGTTGGCGCATTCATGTCTGCAGGCAAATTCATGCTTTTGCTATTCTACTGCGATTTGTTTACTTATATTATGTAACTTTATGTACCAGGAGTGTCGATCCTGTGGGGGGGGGGGGGGGGGGGGCAGGGGCAGTTGCCCCCCCCCCCCCCAAGAAAATATGGGGGGCAAACATATCGCTTTGCCTCCCCCCTCCCAATAATTCCGGAGATGTAAAAAAAAAAAAAAAAAGGTTAAGGCCCGGCCACACCACCAGAACTTTGCTGGAGCGTTCCTGGAGCGGTGAAAAAAATTCATCACCGCCGGTAACCGTTCACCATCGTTTAACAGAAGTTGGCCCCCGTTAAGGCAACGCCGTATACGCTCGGCCACCGCTGATGGTCCCTCCTACCGCTCCGAAAGTTTTGAGCTGCACAAAATATTGCGAGCGGTGAGGAGCGGGCAATTTTCCGCTCCGGCAAAGTTTACCACCGCTCCAACAACGCCCAGTCAAAGTTTGGCACCGCTAGACGCAAGTTCGTGGACGCTTGGGTCCGCTAGGCCAACGCAGAAATCTTGAACGCTGGACCACCGCTGCTTCGCCAGCTTTGCCCGGGCGGTGATTAAACGTTGCACAAACTTTGGTGGAGCGGTTGTAAGCGTTTTACGAGCGGACACGGGATTGCTGGAACGGTGTCGGGCGTTGAAGCAGCGATCCATTGCGGTGATGAACTTTGGTTTGGCGTTGGTATGGAGGTGTCGGAGCTAAACCAACGCTAAAGCAACGCCGGCTTCAGCGGTGCACCGCTAAGGCAACGCCCGTGTTTTCGATTTTTTCCCATTTTGTGCGCGGTGACGAGCGTTGTCGAAATTCGGCCCCCTCTCCCTACCGTTCAAGGAACGCTCCAACAAAGTTCGGGCGGTGTGACCGGGCCTTAAATGATGCAAAAATCGGGAAATGAAACCTTCCCTTCCAAACAAGGAAATACAAAGGGTATACCCTTTGTAATATATTACACGATTATTCTTCAATTTCGCCGCGCGCTCTGCGCGCAAATTCTCTTACTAGTATTTTCCCTGCTTCATGAAAAACTGTGGAGACTGATGCGTTTTTTAAGTACCCAAATGTAATAAAAAGCGCCCTTTTTTCCTTTCTAATAAGTACCCTTTCCCCTTTTGATAAGTGCCCTTTTATCTCCTCCTGATCAGTGCCCCCTTTTCATATCTGATATTTGCCTCCCCAATTCTTTAATATGTCAAAGTTTTCTCTTCTCATAAGTGCCCCCTTTCACCTCTTATAAGTGCCTTTTTCCCTCTTCTGATAAATGCATCCTTTTACATAATTATATTTCCCACTGTTTCTTCCTAAGAGAACCACATCTAGCTTCAAAGAATCGGCGTGGCTTCATGTACCCATAATACTACAACTACATTGTAAGGCAGTGGGGCCGGGGGCAAGAGGGGCAGAATGCCTATCACCCCCCCCCCCCTCCCCCACGCAAAGGACTGCACATTCCGCTTGCTCGCTCCTATACTGAAATTAAGCAGATCGCATAAAGTGTGTTGATTTGTTATTGATGTAATCCTAAATCATTCGACATTCCCCCAAATTAATTTTCCGTTACCATTTTAATAGACCAGTTCGGAGTTAGCTTGGGTACAAATGACCCCCCAAAATCCACATATCTTTTGCACATAGAGACATCCTACTTTGTGCCTTTTAGAATAGTCACTGCCCAAAAGGGTGAAGGTGATTCATGAATACCTTTTGTCAGCCCACTGTAGAAGAATACTTCCAGCTGTGTATCAAAGAATGTCCCTCTGATAAATACATAAATAATGATTACATGACTATCATGAGCATGTATCCAGCACCCGTCTCAGTGGGTTTTACAATTTGGGTACAAATGACCTTTATCTGCTCATGCTCAGATTGTATCTACGAACTGGCTTATTACATCGCTGTAATTAAAGCACAAGCAAAGGACTTCAGCACTAGAAAAAAGAAAAAGTCTGAAAATTTTTGCTCACTCGTTTCGCTCGCTCGCACATGAATTATTAGATGATCACACGCAACTGCTAATTGGAGAAGCGGAAGAAGTGTTCATTGAGAACCACAATGAAAATGAAGAAGATGATGCTAAATTGGGTCTATAACGCAGGGTAATACCAATGTCACAAAATGGTCCTTTTTTCGCTTTATATTCACCCCTTGTATTTGCCCCCTTTCCCCCCGAAATGCCCTTTATTTCTGCCCCCCCCCCATTTTTAAAGACTCTCCGCCCCCCCCCCCCCCCGGTGTGGAGAAGCTGGTAGTTAAGAGGCGTTCAAAAATTATGTGCGAAATGAACATCGTTACGTTAGGCTGTCTTGCTCCCCCCCCCCCCATCCTAAAAATGGATCGACGCCCCTGTTATGTACTCTATGTTTACAAAAAAGAACAGAATATTATTTCATATCAATGAAGCTCAATAAACAAGAACACAACATATTTTAACATGTTAAAACAAGGATGGTTTCAGTGCGAATGCCTATCCTCTGCGTATCATTATATGCAAACAACATGAACAATTCAAATTTAGTCCAACTTATTTGCACTGCACGTGGAACTAATTCCCGTGAATGATCACTGATCTTTAATAGAGTTCTTTGAAATTCAACCATCTCCCATACCACCTTTCAATATCTTACTCTCTTTATCTCCCCCCCCCCCCCCTCTCTCTCTCTCTCTTTCTCTTTTCCCCCATCTCTTTCATTTCAGAAGGCTTTGAAAACGCGTTTCCACAGGGTTTAGATAAAACATTTCTAATTGGAGCGACGGGCCCGATATTCAAGCTGTTAGTAAAAGACGCTATTTTGCTTTCTCGTCTGTTAGTCACTAGTGCCCCCTTTTAATTCCCCTGCCTCCCCCCCCCCCCCCTCTCTCTTTACTTTCTCTTTTGGTCTTCTTCAGAATTAAAATCTTTGATTTTAATTAATCTCCACTACTCAGTGTACTTTGCTTCCTCCAGTATTAGTGGACAGAGCTCTCCCCCTCCCTCTCTCTCACTTTTTTTTTTCTCTCTCTCTCTCTTTCTCTTTCGGTGGAACTTTTTGTTAAAAACAAACATCTTCCCAGTGGTTTACTGTTTGCATTTCCTTAAATGTTCTCCTCTCAGTCTTTATGTTACTCATGTATATTTAAAAGTAGTGACCATTTAAATGATAAGAAAACAATTCACACAAATCAAGAGCAGTAACGATTGACGTATAATTTTCATGTTATAGTTATTGCATATCGATGCATTTTCGTTAACATGAGAATATTACTTAGAAGCTAGATGAATTTAACAAAACGACATGACCGACGGCACACATAAATAATTGCAAGGCAAAATCGCAAACAAGACACATTATCAATCGCATTTATATATAAACAGGGGCGTCGCCAGCGGGGGGTGTGGGGGTGTGACACCCCCATTAAAAATTTCCGTCGGCAAATGCACCACCTCTGTCCACAAAAGAAGGAAGGGAAGGAAAAAGAAAGAGGGAAGAGAAGGGAAAGGAGAAAGAGAAAGAGAAAGGAGGAAAAAGAAAGGAAAAAAGAAGAGAGAGGGAAAAGGGAAAGAAAAGGAAAGAAATTGAAGAAAAAAACTGGAAGCGCTCGCTTGCATCTCTCGCTCGCATTTTAAGTTTCTTAACCACTGCTGGTTATATTGATAATTACTATTCTATTTAAAGAAAACTGGTTATCTTATGTTTCTGTCTAACTTTAAACTATTCCTCTACTCTTTGAACGTTAGTAATATAACTGTCAGGAAACGAGCGGGAAGGTGACCTAAAAATGATTAATTTTCTGGAGATAAACATCTGTGACCAATAGCCGATTCCTATCATACCGACTATGAGAACGGAAGATGCCGATAAAACGTACGTTACTTAAATCATGAGAATAGAGTAACTTTACACTAGAACCTGTTCTCAGTGTATATACAAAATTCTTTTTTTTTCTTCGCCTGCATGCTCGATACTCTCGCTCGAAAGATCTAGAAACAGAAGGGTTTCGGACGGTAAGCGAGGTGCCAAAACTGAGTCATATTCGGCAGATAGTGGTGTATTTTGATGACGAAATAACACTTCTACAATGAAAAGGAGTGTATATCTTTCCTCGCTCGCTGCTTCCGCTCGTATAATATTTAGATACAGGATGGTTTCGGAAAGCAAACAAATTCGGCGAGTGAGATGACCGAATATTCATGTATGCATATTTTTCTCAATATCTTATAGGCCTATAGTTTATTCTGATGACAATAATACTACTATAAATGAGCGCGTTTTTCCTCGATCGCTTCGCTTGCTCGCAAAATTTAAAAACAGGGTGGTTCATAATCTAGCAAGAGGCCCCTAAACATTCCATTAAACTAATAAATATCAACATCTGCGATATTGCTTGAAAATAATTTCTTGTGCGCAAGAATATTTTTAAAAAATAGAAAATAATTTCTTGGGAGGAGTTTTTATTGGAATTAAAATGCAGCATAACAGCTGCCGGCAAATTTAGGTCTTTCACCCCGACGCCCCTGCATATAAATGTGTCGAACATTCAGTTCCAAACTGATATTCATCAAAATTTTTTAGTACTTTGCAATGATAAGCTTTCCATGGATTCCGCCCTAGATTAAAATTCCATTCTTTGAGTATGGCTTAAGTGTTAAGGAGGAACTTTTAAACTCTAAATAGCCTTTATACGAAGATTTCAATAGACTTCCTCTCTCTCTCGCTATTGTGTGAAAAGAACTTGCCACCCTACTTGCTTTCGGATACAAAGGATCCCCATTGTATTTCAGGACGTAATCTTTAGTACCCGCCCCTGTGTATAGGTTAATGTAATAATGATTCTTAGGTCATACTTAGTATGACCTAAGCATTATGTAAGCTAACCCACATCTAAGTATAGACTATTAGCATACTTGAAAATAACTAATCGTTGCACTTTTCATTACTGTAGCCTCATTTTTGCCTTATCATAATGTTAATTGAATTTACCAAATCAACACAAAAATACCGGTCATATCACCCCTATAGCCATTCGATCACTGACACCCCCACCCTATGCCTGAGTGACCTAGGCCAAATCTCTTTGGTCGAAAATCCAAGAGACATAATTCGAGGATTGGTAAGACGGCATCTTTGAAAAGGTGGGAAAAGTGCCAAGTGTCCGCTTGGCGGGATGGTATTTTTAATGATTTTGCGATGAGCAATATGATTTCCTTTTCTTATTTTACGTAACTACAGTTTTTAAAAATACAATGTATTTTTACAAAGAAAAAACAATTGTTAGAATTTTAAAAATAATATTTGTGGCAAAAATAGTCAGTTTTGACTAATTGCCAAATAAAAACAAATAAGAACAACATCAACAACTTAAAAGCTTCCAAGTATCAATGATTACATGCAGCAGACGCGCCCGAAGCAGTTTGGGATTGGGGGGGGGGGGGGTGGGGGCAAACATTCAAGGGGACTCACCCAGGCACCTGGGTTATCAGATTTTCGGGGTCTTCTTTTCCTTAAAAATTTTCTGACAAACACATTTAAAAAAAAAAAAAAGGTATCACTTTTTTTTCGGTCTACTTTTCCCCCCGCCTCCTCCGCCTATGACATGCAGCATATAGTTTAGACGTAGTAAACCCTGTGTGGAGAAACGAATGTGATAAAAATTTAACTGCTCAAAAACTACAGAGTATAGAAGAAGAGAATTAGATTCACAAGTTTTTCATTTCTAAAACATGATTATGCTACGTTTACATTATGTTCCCGGCGTCCACGGCAGCCCAGTTTGCTAGAAACGTAGTGTGCTATGGGATTTTTGCCATTTTCCCTTCCTAATTCAAGTTTAGTTATGCTACGTTTATACTTTGTTCCCGGCGGCCACGGCAGCCCCGTTTCACAGGGGCGTCGATCCTGGGGGGGGGGGGGGGGAACAGTTGCCCCCCAAGAAAATATTGGTGGGGCAAATATATCGTTTTGACCGCCCCCCCCCCCCCATAATTCCTGAGATGTAAAAAAATAAATAAATAAATAAATTAGGATAAATGATGCAAAAATCGGGAAATGAAACCTTCCAAACAATGAAATACAATGGGTATTACACGATCAGACTTCAATTTCGCCGCGCGCTCCGCGCGCAAATTCTCTTACTAGTATTTTCCGTGCTTCATGTATAACTGTGGAGACAGAGGCGGCGCTCCCGAGGGGGAAGGGAGCACAGTGCCCCCACTTTATCAAATACCCAAATGTACTAAAAGCGACCTTTTTCTTTCTAACAAGCACCCTTCCCCTTCTGATAAGTGCCCTTTTCTCTCCTTCTGATCAGTGCCCCCTTTCCATATCTGATATTTGCCTCCTTAATTCTCTAATATGTGCAAGTTTTCTCTTCTCATAAGTGCCCCCTTTCACCTCTTATAAGTGCCCGTTTTCACCTCTGATAAGTGCCCTTTCCTCTTCTGATAAATGCCCCCTTTTACATAATTATATTTCCCACTGTTTCTTACAAGGAGAGCCACATCTAGCTTCAAAGAATCGGCGCGGCTTCAGTAACAGCTACCCATATTACTACAACTACATTGTAAGACAGTGGGGCCGGATGCAAGAGGGGCACAATGCCTATCAACAACCCCCCCCCCCCCTCCTCCCCAAGCAAATTAAGGAATGCACATTCCGCTTGCTCGCTCTTATACTGAAATCAAGCAGATCGCATAAAGTATGTTGATTTGATATCGATGTAATCCTAAATCATTCGACATTCCCTCAAATTAATTTGCCGTTGCCATTTTCAATTCACTACATCGCTGTAAATAATGCACAAGCAAAGGACTTCAGCAGTAAAAAAAAATGTCTGAATTTCTTCGCTCGCTCGCATATGAATCATTAGACGATCACACACGACTGCATATTGGAGAAGCGGAAAAAGTGTCCATTTAGAACCACAATGAAAATGAAGAAGATGATGCTAAATAACGTTAATTAGAATGCAGGGTAATACCAATGTCACAAAATGGTCCTTTTTTTTTTTTTTTTTGCTTTATGTTCACCCCTTGTAGTTGCCCCCTTTCCCCCAAATGCCCTTTTTGCTGGTGCCCCCATTTTTTAAAGACGCTCCGCAGCCCCCTCCCCCTCTCCCCACAGCGTGGAGAAGCTGGTAGTTAAGAGGCGTTAAAAAATCATGTGCGAAATGAACATCGTTACGTTAGGCTATCTTGCCCCCCCCCCCCCCCCATCCGAAAAACGGATCGACGCCCCTGCCGTTTCAGGCCACCGTGGACAAAACGGGATAAGCGTGAGACAACGCGATGGAACGGGACAGGCAAACTTGACGTTCCGTGATTGTCGTGGATGCCAGGACCTAACACAACTTGAATTAGGAGGGTGGGGGGGGGGGGGGGGAATGGCCAAAATATCACGGCACACTACGTTTCGGGCAAACGAGGCTGCCCTGGCCGCCGGGGAACATAATGTAATGCTACGTTTACATTATGTTCCCGGCGGCCACGGCAGCCCCTTTTGCCCAAAACGTAGTGTGCCGTAATATTTTAGCCATTTCCCCCCTCCTAATTCAAGTTGTGTTAGGTCCTGGCATCCACGGCAATCACGGCCTGTCAAGTTTGCCTGTCCCGTCCCATCGCGTTGTCTCACGTTCATCCCGTTTTGTCCACGGTGGCCTGAAACTCATCAAACCTTTCCCCACTACATGCCGTGGCCGCCGGGAACATAGTGTAAACGCAGCATACACGTAGCATCAGGTCCTGATATCCACGGCAATCACGGCCTGTCACGTTTGCCCGTCCCGTCCCGTCCCATCGCGTTTTCTCACGTCCATCCCGTTTTGTCCACGGTGGCCTGAAACGGGGCTGCAGTGGCCGCCGGGAACATAGTGTAAACGCAGCATTAGCCATAGCACTAAATGGATGCTGATGTCATGTTAGTCATGAGAAATAGAAATTCCTAAACAAGCGCGGGAGAGGGGGGGGGGGGGGGCAAAGGTTACTTTAGATTAAAAGTAATAAAGTTCACTTCTGGTCATGCAATTACCTTGTCAAAGAAACTGCATGTAGTGGGGAAAGGTTTGATGAGTAATGGTGCACACTCTTTGAAATTTCCAAAATAAGAAGAAAGTTATACTTGGCCTTTTTGTGTCATTTATGTATGATGATAATGTTCTGTTGAATTGTAAACTTTGAAGGTAAAAATAAATCCTCTAACGTGGCAAAGAAAAAAAAATGTCCACCATGTCTCCCCCACCCCCCCCCCTATCTCCATCTCTCTCTCTCTCTCTCTTTCTCCCCCCCCCCCTCTTTCTTTCTCTTTCTCTTTCTCTCTCTCTCCTCCTCTCTCTCTCTCTCTCTCTCTCACAATCCAGTCACACAGCCCCAAAGAAAGTAAGTCATTCGGGCTGAGATCTGGTGAGCTGGGAGGCCATTTGACGGGTGGTTTGTTATGATGACTCTGCTGTCGAAGAGTTCTCACATGAAAGAAGTCATGTTTAAATTTCTATTCACTCTCATTGAGAGATTTGGTGAAAGAAACATAACAAAGAACATAAAAAGAAATGCAAATTGAACCATCGCGTTCCAAGGCAAGATTGCTGCATCCTTACAATTCTTGACCATTTATTCTGCGCAACTCGGTTTTGACATTGAATTTTAAACTCTTCTTGCTCGTCGCTGCGTGACCCTTTCGCATTGTATGAGGTATCAAAAGAAAGAAGAAAAAACTGAACTTTATTATGGTGCATATGATATTTCATGAACTGTTTCATACCACCGGAAAAATAACTGACCGTCTCGGTTTCCTTTTTCCTGGGACGCACTGTCTAAATCTATATTCTATAATTTTTGCTTTACAAATAACCGGACGACAAGCATATTCAGACAGATGTCACAAAAAAGTAACGTACTTTATTTTAAAATAAAAAAGGAAAACATACAAGGAGACACAAATGAACTTTCAAAACAAACTATAAAATGTTCATATAGGCTACAAGGTTGAATGCAGAAAGGATGAAGTGAACTTTTAAATAACAGAGTGATGCAGTCCAGAGTATAAGATATATATATCTTCTTTTTTTTTTTGGGGGGGGGAGAAAACGGGATGGAAGATTTAAAAAGAAATATATGTTTTTTTCAAGTATCTCAGTCATACAATTTTCTATTCGTTGTTTACACAGTGCTGACACAAGATTGTGGTATTCAATAAAAAGCATCTTTGAAAGTCTGAAAAAAATCAATTAATCATATCAAAAGTTTATAGTTTGGCTACAAAGCATTAATACATGTACATACGTAAGATTCATCATGAATATCAATGTAAGAATGCTGTGCAAAGACTGGAGCACTAATTATGATATATTATTACGAAAATTAAGTATGAATTCTTTAGAGAATAGACGAAAATACCTCCGCCTTGTGTTTTATTTTATGCTTGTTAATGGTTCAATAGATAGGTGCACACCTGCAAACAGAATTGGAAGAAACGATCATAATCTAAAAGGATTCGGTAACTTTGTGGAGGCTTCATTTAATAAATTGTTGAATTTTGATATCTGACTACATCGACTGAGCAGATGTCAGCGGAGCAGTTGTCGCGGAGGAATTATCGCTCGATCGCATCAAATGTCGACGGAGCAATTGTCGCAGAAGCAATTGTCACATATATTCATTTTTTATCAACAGAGCAATTGTCGCGGAGCAACTGTCGCTCGATCGGAGCAAATGTCGGCGGAGCAATTGTCGCATATATTCATTTTTATCGATGGAGCAGTTGTCGCGGAGTAATTGTCGCTTGATCGGAGCAAATGTCGACGGAGCAAATGTCGCAGGGGCAATTGTCGCCGGAGCAAATGTCGGTTCCCCGCCCGCTATTGTCGACCACTGTCAATTCCGGATTATCGCTTCTGTCGACGATCGTCAACAGAAATCACGTACAAAAAATATAGCCTTTGAAATAATCCAGCATCTATGGATTTTCATAATGCACAGTGCAAAGGGTTAATTAGACGAAAGCAAGGGCTATCAGCTTTTAAAAGGGGCACTCATGTATGAGGTCAAAATGGCCACTTATCAGAACGTGAAAAGGGAACTTATTAGAAAGAAAAAAGAGCAGTATACGAAGGAAAAGAGGCACTTATCAGCTATGAAAAGGGGCACTTCTCATAGATAAAAAAAGGACACTTTAAGGGTACTTGAAAAATTAGGGACACTGTGCCCCCCCCGGTGTGCCGCCTCTGCTAGTTACTACATTCTCATGATTTTAGTAAAATATATATATATATATAAATATATATATAATATATATATATATATATAATATATATATATATATATATATAATATATATATATAAACTAAAAGGGGGACCCAGGGAAATCATGTCCTTTCAGCAACATTTCTCTGTACAAAATAAAATGCAGAGCACTTTGTGATTCAGATTTAAAATGCCTATGTCGGGTCATTTGAACTCCCTTCAGCAAGTGCTTCTAAATTAGAAGTCAATTTCACATATACATGTACTTGGGTTGCCATAATGATGTATTATGTATTTGTTACCAGTGTTGTAGTCAAGGCCCAACCCTCAAGGCCATTGACTAGCAAGGCCAAGGTCAAGGCCAAGGCTTTGGCCCTCAAGGCCTATAGGCTAAGGCCAAGGCTTGAAACCTCAAGGCCAATGCCAAGGCCAAGGCATTGGTAAAGAAAGGAGGGGGGGGGGGCATGGAACATAAAAAAGAGGTTCACATACAAAAAAGAAGGCAGGCAGAGACGTCGCTGAACATCTTGAATGGGGGATGTGATACCCAAATTTGCTGACATATTTTAGGGTGTGACACCCTAATTTGCAGACAAAAATGCTGCAACCTAATCTGCTCCCCCCCCCCTCATATAATAATAAAAGAATATCGCAGATGCAGAAATCTTGATTATACGGGGCTAATTTTGACAAGGGACGGGCTGACCCTTTTGCCCAAATATCAGTTCTTCAGTTTGTAATTTTTTGGAGATCGCATAGCGAGCGATCAAATAAAAAAAAAAATTGTTGTAAAATGTACAGAAGTTACATACGGAAGTTACATAATTATCCTGGAACCTCGCTATTCGAATATAAAGTGGTGGTTGGCCGAATATCAGAACTTTGAAAATCCTAAAGGGGGTGGGGGGGGGGGAGAGTTGCAACCTATTCTGAAGGGGGACTCCTTTTGTCCGAACAATAACTTTCCAGTGTTTTTGTGAGCAAGCGAAGGAAGCGAGCAAAAAAAAGTGGCCAGTTTTTTCCTTCTTTTCGTTCCTTCCCTTTTCCTTTCACTCTTTTCTTTGGTTTTTCTTTTCCTTTACTTTGCCTTTTCATTTTTCCCCCTTTTCAAAAAATATGTATTCATTTTCATACCCCCCCCCCCCCTCCTTTTCATGACCTACTGTTTGTATATGTATTGTTGTCTTCCTGGACATAAATAGCTCGTAAAATACTTTTTAAAGGAATACATGTATATTATGGAGCAAAGCAACGAGAATTACATTTTTTCTCCCAATATTTTGAACCCTTTAACCCTTACTGGTACTGGGCTATTTGAAGCTCTTCTCCGACTGGGAAGGGGATAAGAGGCCCCCCCCCCCCCTGATCTCTGCCGCGACATGACCGATCGGCGTTTAAATTTTGCACTGACTTCGAAAATCACGTAAAGAGCACATGTCCATCATTATCTTTATGCAAATTATTATTTTTTTAAATCTAATCTTATAATTTATGCAAATTATATGCAGAAACATACATTTTGCATTATAATCAAGTAAATAAAGACCTTGCAAATAAAATTTTAATGCAAGAAGTTCTTTCTAAACCTTAAAACATTATTACATAAGAATTCTTATGTATTCTATTGTTTTTCGAATTTCATACTTCTTTGTTTTTCAGCTTTAACATTTTTTTATTGTTTATTTTCAGAGACCACTATATCAGAATGTTATCTGAAGCAATATTCAGTTAGAATAAATGAAAATTAAAGCTTAAAGAAGAAATCTTAGGTGATAAAGGAGAAAAATGGGAATATGTATTTAGTTTTGTACACAAAACTCAGAAATTCTCCGTTTTCAGGCTTACATGAGGTCACAAAAGGTCATGTGGGTCAGTGACATGACCGATTTTTCGTAAACAAGGTTTCAAAATATATGCAAGACTTGAAAGAAAACAGGCAGAAAGTGGCGTGGTGTGAAATGGAGCGGTTCGAAATGCACGGCAGACTTTGTCGAAGGGGGGGGGGGCACCGAGCCTTTGACCGAATTCACAAAAAAAATGCAAATACTTTGTTCAAACTTAATATTTATATTCACAGAAAAGAAATGCAAGTACAATTGTTCCAGTCTTGACCTGTATTTCATACGGTACAACTGTCATCATCATCATCATGATCATCATGATCATCATTTTGTCGTATTAACCTAAATATTTGTAACATGAAATCATTTCCCAAGTCTGTTATGATTAGATCTTGTATTAGCTAGAATGTACATGACTCCTGCACAAACAACCAAAATGTTTTAAAATTTTACTTGCAAAAATAGGAAAGTTTTTATGCCTTGAAAATGCCTTGAAAATGCCTTGAAAATGCCTTGAGATTTATAGGCTTGGAGCCCCTCAAGGCAAGGCCAAGGCATGCCAAAGGTAAAGGCATTCAAGTCCAAGGCCAAGGCATTGAAAAAACTGACCTTAAGGCGCCTTAAGGCCAAGGCCGAGCATCAAGGCACTACAACACTGTTACATGAACTGGATGGGATTTATATAGGTGTTATTTTAAGCATGATACACAGTAATGATCAATTATTTATTATTTATTTATTTATATTTATTATTCGTGTTTTATTTATGACATATAAAAAGCAATGTGGAGGGTTAGTCCGATTCAGTTATGAAATTCCCCTTTTGGAAAGCTCGTTATAATTATGAAAGGACTTTTTTCACCACGAATAGGAATGATAGTAGGAAAGTAAGTAATTGTTAACATGATTGTTAATGAAATGACTGTTAAATTGTCTTTTTCTCCTTCATTACTGTTCATGATTCATTTCTCTTCCTTTTCCCTTTCTCCTTCTTCTCTTTCTCTCTCTCTCTCTGTCCATTTGATTGGGGGAGGAGGTACGTGCCCCACCCTCTACGCCGTAGTTACGCCACTGCCCATTTCTCCTTCTGTTTAATAGCGTGCGAAAAGTGCACCTTCTTTTTTAGGTAAGTGTCCCTTTCCATTCGGGGCAAGTGCCCTTTTTTCAAATTTGATTCAGGCCCATTTGATTTCTGATAAGTGCCACTTTTTCCTGTAAGTGCCATTTGTCCTTGCGAAATTGCCCGTTTAACACTTCTGATAAGTGCCCCCATCACCTTTATTACAGTAAGTGTCTTAAATTTTCTCAAAAGATCAATATAATTACGATAACGGTTCTCATGCTCTTGATACCATACAGTATCATTTCACTTCAAATATATAATATAGTGCAATTCTCCTTCTGATGAGTGTTCCCTTCAAATATAGATGCCCCTATACCTCTGAAAGCGCCCTTTTCTTTCTAGTGCCATTTTCCCCTCTTTTAATATCCCTTTTCACATATGGAAAGTGCCCAAAATCAGTAAAAAAAAATTTTAAAAAGAGCCAAAGAATCATTATAGGCTTATAACAGATTCCCTTGATACCAGTCTTGGATCAAGGATTTTTATATTCTGACAATTTTCTGACATTCTCCTTCTGATGAGTGTTCCCCTTCAAAATAGATGCCCCTATACCTCTGAATAGCGCCCCTTTTCTTTCTTGTGCCATTTTCCCCTCTTTTAGATATCCCTTTTCACCTCTGGAAAGTACCCTAAATCATTTGAAAAAAAAAAAGAAGAAAGAAAGAAAACCAAAGAATCATATAGGCTTTATACAGATTCCCTTGATACCAGTCTTGGATCCAGGTTTTTTTATTTTCTGACAAGCAAAAAAAAAAAAAAAGCATTAACACGTTTTTGGGGTGTACTGTTCTTCAGAAACTCTCTGACGTCAGCACTTCTAAAAAAAAATAGGGGGGTGGGGGGGCGCAAGAGACAGTAGAGGTACCCATCATACATTCAACAATGTACATTTCCTTTCAAAGGGGGGGGGGGCGGGCCGGATGTGCCCCCTGCCAAATTACG
>CM046838.1:40956936-41023402 GCA_025618425.1 Heliocidaris tuberculata | reverse complement strand
CATGTACCCTTCATGCATTATGGGTACCAGGTCATGTTCACACACAGCAATTGAGGGACAGTTGGAAATTGAAGGACCGAAAGCCGGTGCTTCAATTTCAAATCATATTTTCGCATAATTATCCTACTTAAAACGTAAAAGAAATCATTTTGCCTGCTGAATCTTAAAATTAAGCCCAGAACATTACTTTGTAGCTAATATCTTTTTAAAAATCATTTGCTAAATTGCAAAATTTTTCGATTGTTTTTCGGTCCTTCAAATGCAGTGTGTACGTGTTTCGTGCGTGTCTGTCGTTTTGGACCTTATGAACACACACTTCTCTTAATTTCCTTTACTGGAATAGCGCCCTCTTGAGTTCTATATGTCGATACAAATTCTCTATTTGATTGCGAGGGCCATGTAGACACTATCATAATTATCCTTTTATCAGACATCCTTCCTTGATCATCCAAGGAATTTTGAATAAACTATTAATGGTATTAATAGAAATATGAATATTAATAATCATAATTATATTATTAACAGTAAATGTAATCATGAATATTGCAAACATTCGAACTGAAATTGAATTTGCGCTTAGGAGAAAAGATTTTGGTTTTCCATTTTCCCATTATACATTTATACATTTTCCGAAACATATTTCTTGTTTTCTTTTTTTTTTTAAATGTTGTCCTGGCAATTAAATTATTTTAAAGTGTGTGTAAAGCCCTTGAGGGGCCAGCACATTTGGATGCGCTACATGCGCTTCGGGCAAAAGAACGTACTGAACTTTCATTACATACGCGATATTATTTCCAAAGTTATATTCTGCACATCACAATATTCTGCTTTCTTCTCATTGTTGCCATGGAAATGACATTATTTTTGAAGTGTGTGTAGCTTCACGTGTCTACAGTGCATTTGAAGGACCGGCACAATTGGTTGCGTTGTATACGCTTCTAGTGAACGGGAGTTCTGAACTTTCATTACTTACGTGATATTTTATTTAAATACATCTTCTGCACATCACAATTTCCCACTCTCTTCTCATTGTTGCCATGGAAATGACATTATTTTTTAAGTGTGTTTGGCTTCACGTGTCTACAGTGCATTTGAAGGACCGACACAATTGGTTGTGTTGTATACGTTTTTACTAAACCGGAGTTCTGAACTTTCATTACATATGCGTGATATTATTTCCAAAGTTATATTCTGCACATAACAATTTTCTGCTTTCTTCTCATGTTTGCCATAAAAATGAAATTATTTTTAAAGTATGTGTAGCTTCACGTGTCTACCGTGCATTTGAAGGACCGACAAAATTGGTTGCGTTGTATACGTTTACTGAACGGGAGTTCTGAACTTTCATTAAATACGCGATATTATTTCCAAAGTTATATTCTGCACATCACAATATTCTGCTTTCTTCTCATTGTTGCCATGGAAATGACATTATTTTTGAAGTGTGTGTAGCTTCACGTGTCTACAGTGCATTTGAAGGACCGGCACAATTGGTTGCGTTGTATACGCTTCTGTAGTGAACGGGAGTTCTGAACTTTCATTACTTACGTGATATTTTATTTAAATACATCTTCTGCACATCACAATTTCCCACTCTCTTCTCATTGTTGCCATGGAAATGACATTATTTTTTAAGTGTGTTTGGCTTCACGTGTCTACAGTGCATTTGAAGGACCGACACAATTGGTTGTGTTGTATACGTTTTTACTAAACCGGAGTTCTGAACTTTCATTACATATGCGTGATATTATTCCAAAGTTATATTCTGCACATAACAATTTTCTGCTTTCTTCTCATGTTTGCCATAAAAATGAAATTATTTTTAAAGTATGTGTAGCTTCACGTGTCTACCGTGCATTTGAAGGACCGACAAAATTGGTTGCGTTGTATACGTTTACTGAACGGGAGTTCTGAACTTTCATTAAATACGCGATATTATTTCCAAAGTTATATTCTGCACATCACAATATTCTGCTTTCTTCTCATTGTTGCCATGGAAATGACATTATTTTTGAAGTGTGTGTAGCTTCACGTGTCTACAGTGCATTTGAAGGACCGGCACAATTGGTTGCGTTGTATACGCTTCTGTAGTGAACGGGAGTTCTGAACTTTCATTACTTACGTGATATTTTATTTAAATACATCTTCTGCACATCACAATTTCCCACTCTCTTCTCATTGTTGCCATGGAAATGACATTATTTTTTAAGTGTGTTTGGCTTCACGTGTCTACAGTGCATTTGAAGGACCGACACAATTGGTTGTGTTGTATACGTTTTTACTAAACCGGAGTTCTGAACTTTCATTACATATGCGTGATATTATTTCCAAAGTTATATTCTGCACATAACAATTTTCTGCTTTCTTCTCATGTTTGCCATAAAAATGAAATTATTTTTAAAGTATGTGTAGCTTCACGTGTCTACCGTGCATTTGAAGGACCGACAAAATTGGTTGCGTTGTATACGTTTACTGAACGGGAGTTCTGAACTTTCATTAAATACGCGATATTATTTCCAAAGTTATATTCTGCACATCACAATATTCTGCTTTCTTCTCATTGTTGCCATGGAAATGACATTATTTTTGAAGTGTGTGTAGCTTCACGTGTCTACAGTGCATTTGAAGGACCGGCACAATTGGTTGCGTTGTATACGCTTCTGTAGTGAACGGGAGTTCTGAACTTTCATTACTTACGTGATATTTTATTTAAATACATCTTCTGCACATCACAATTTCCCACTCTCTTCTCATTGTTGCCATGGAAATGACATTATTTTTTAAGTGTGTTTGGCTTCACGTGTCTACAGTGCATTTGAAGGACCGACACAATTGGTTGTGTTGTATACGTTTTTACTAAACCGGAGTTCTGAACTTTCATTACATATGCGTGATATTATTTCCAAAGTTATATTCTGCACATAACAATTTTCTGCTTTCTTCTCATGTTTGCCATAAAAATGAAATTATTGTTAAAGTATGTGTAGCTTCACGTGTCTACCGTGCATTTGAAGGACCGACAAAATTGGTTGCGTTGTATACGTTTACTGAACGGGAGTTCTGAACATTCATTAAATACGCGATATTATTTCCAAAGTTATATTCTGCACATCACAATATTCTGCTTTCTTCTCATTGTTGCCATGGAAATGACATTATTTTTGAAGTGTGTGTAGCTTCACGTGTCTACAGTGCATTTGAAGGACCGGCACAATTGGTTGCGTTGTATACGCTTCTAGTGAACGGGAGTTCTGAACTTTCATTACTTACGTGATATTTTATTTAAATACATCTTCTGCACATCACAATTTCCCACTCTCTTCTCATTGTTGCCATGGAAATGACATTATTTTTAAAGTGTGTTTGGCTTCACGTGTCTACAGTGCATTTGAAGGACCGACACAATTGGTTGTGTTGTATACGTTTTTACTAAACCGGAGTTCTGAACTTTCATTACATATGCGTGATATTATTTCCAATGTTATATTCTGCACAAAAGAAATGGTTCCACTAAGGGCAACGGGCAATGATTTTTTTTTCTTTTCATATTTCCTCTTTAATTGGGAAAACAAAGGTGTTTTGGTGAAAACTGCAGAGGCACAAATAGATTCAAAGTCCTATTGTGATGTTAACAGGCAGGGCCGTCGGTAAAGGGGGATGTGGGGGTGTGACACCCCCCTCCCCCACCGCTATGGATATCGTCGGTAAAACTGCGCTGTCGTCGGGAAAAATGAGAAGAGGGGGGAAAAAATAAGTAGGGAGGGGAAAGAAGAGAAAAGGAAAAAAAAGGAAAAAGATGAGAAGGAAGAAAGAGAAAAAAAGAAAACGAGAGAAGAAAAAAAAGAAAAAGGAGAAAAGGAAGAGGAAAGAGAGGAAAAGAGAAAAAAAAAGAAAAAAGGGAAAAGACGAAAAGGAAGTAAAAGGCAAAATAAAAATTTGACAATGAACAATGGTAAAGAGAAGAAAAGGTCTCGGAGAGAAGAAGAGATGTTCTGACTGAGGTTGTGCTTGTCGGTACAGTGGAGACGTAGAGTTGGGTCAGGCGGGGCTCTCTGTACCGACATCGGTACCTAATTTCTGTACATTTTCACTACAAAAAGTGTCAATTTTTTTAATTTTTTATTATGGATTGTGTCGGGTCAGGCAGGGCTCTCTGCCTGTACAGTGGGCCAGAATGGCTCCAAAGTGCGCCAAAATTCATATTCACTGAGTTTTACTTAAATTTATAACTTAAGTTATGGGTTTAAGGGCATTCAGACCCATAGAATCCAATGATAATATTTTCAAATAACTCTGACGTCATTAGAATACCGATTTCTGATTGGCTGTCAAAATCCAATGAAAAATAATATATTTCTGGCATTACATTGATTTTCATACTTCAGAAAATTGATAATGCAATCTCTATGCTTCTATATCAATAAGTGAAAATGGTGATAACTTAAAGCCCAAGCATACGGTACGTATGACTTAAGAGGGGGGGGGGGGAGCGCCGTACTGGAAAATATTTGTAATAATGAGAAATTTACAATTTATTGTAATGTATGATGTCATTACTTGAAATTTAACTTTAATAATGCATAAACTGATAAAATAATAATATTCAGCTAACTAAAAAATGATTTATTAAACGAAGTTTAACAAAAAAATGAAAAAGCGCCCGCCCTCTGTAGCCTTGATAATTTTGCGAAAAGGAAACGTACTTGTATCACTGAGAAGTATATTCTGTAGGTACTATCAAGTTATCAAAATCATAATACTGACTGATAAGGTCCATACTATTTTGAGTCCTTTTGCCCTACTGTTTAGAGGCCTACTGTCAGAAGAGTGAATTATTTCGAAAAGCCTTCGCCTTGAAATATTCACTGAAGCCATTGAGAATTACTCAGAATGTTGGGTCTGTTAAAAAAAAAAAAAGAGATAACATTTTGAGAGCTTGGTTTTGGTGTTGGACAAATTATAATACAAATCATACTTTCTCCAAAGCCCTATAATTTATTATCTTGCTTACTTCTTATGAGTGTTAATCATGTTTATATGGGACATTGCCGTGTAAAAAAAAAAAAAAAAAGAATCCTCTGCAGCGTCTGCGCTGTCCAAAATAAACATATTTTTCCGGGTAACAAATGTGCAAGGAAAATCGGCTCTAACATAAAAAGTGGCAGAAGGTGGCAGCCAAATCTGTCAACTTAAAGCTGCATGAGACATCAGGAAAAATGGTGGTAATAAAATTGAATTGGAAATCCGTGGAAATCTAAACTTTTCATATGGATTTATAAAAAAACACGAATAATCAGTCTATTTTCTACGATAATTACCCTATCATACTCACGAAGATTGCGTTTCTTTCCATTTTTACCCCATTCATAAAGTGAAATGAACTCTCAGGAATATGTGGGAGCAGTTATAGATCGATAACTTAAAAACTACATGTTGAAATAACTTATTTATTTAATTGGTCACAATTTACACTGAAACTCGCAATATGTTGAATTTTGCAGCTTGAAGTAGGAAATATACACCCTTAATGTACATACCGGAGTTAAATATTTTACTGAAACATTCTTCAAAGTATTGTCATTCAAGAGGGCATGACCAAAAAAAAAAAAAAAAAACGAATTGCCCAAAATGACTTTTGGTGCACTTTAGTTTCCCCGTGGCCCACTGTGCGACGTCTGTAGCGTACAGTGCCGTGCATGATTTCTGTACATTTTCACTACAAAAAAGTGTCATTTTTTAAAATTATGGATCGTGTCCGGTCAGGCAGGGCTCTCTCTCTGTACCGACGTCTCTACCGTATTGTGCCGTGCATAATTTCTGTACATTTTCACTACAAAAAAGTGTCAACATTTTTGACGATGGACCGTGTCGGGTCAGGCAAGGCTCTCTGTACCGACGTCTATATCGTACCGTGCCGTGCATAATTTTTGTAATTTTTCACAACAAAAAAGGGGCAAAACTTTTGCTCGCTCGCAATATAATACCATCACGTAATCGGGGAGCAAGATGCTCAAATATCCTCATATTTGGGTAGTTATATAGGCGAATGTAATTTCTGTACATTTTAACAACAAAGTGTCAGTTTTTTTGCTCGCTCGCTTCGGTCGCTCGCAATAACTACCACCTTATAATCGGGTAGCAAGATGCTCATACTTTGTCCTCATATGTCGGCAGTTTTATAGCCGAATATGTAATTTCTGTACATTTTTACAACAATAAGTATCAAAATGTTTGCTCGCTTGCTTCGCTAGCTCACAATTAATAACTACCACCCTATAATCGGGTAGCAAGATGCTCAAATGTCCTCATACTGAGTTAGTTTTATAGACGAATATGTATTTTCTTACATTTTCACTACAAAAAAGTGTCAAAATTTTTGCTTCCTCGCTTCGCTCGCTCGCAATATATAACTATCACTTCATAATCGGGCAGCAAGATGCTTAAAATGTCTGAATATTAAAGGTAGTTTTATAGCCGAATATTGTGTACATTTTCACTACAAAAAGTGTCAAAATTTTTGCTCGCTCTCTTTGCTTGCTCGCAGTAAAAAAAAAAAAGAGCGTCAGCCCTTTGGGAAACTATGCCTTTACGTCTATGGGAAGGGGAGGGGTGGTGAAACTTTATTTAAATACCGTTTTTTTGTTGTTGTTGTTGTTGTTGTTGTTTTTGATCGTCGGTAATCGGTGGCAATTTTTGTCGGTATCAGTGGCCTCTACAACCCCCCCCCCCCCCCCCCCCCACTGGAAAAGGTCCAGCGATGCCCCTGTCAACAGGGAATAATATCGGTTGATGCATGTTCCTTTATACAGACTTAGGTGGTTCCAGTGAGATTGTATATCCTCTACGTAGCGTAGAGGATAATACAGAATTGCAGAGGCAAATAAAAGCAAAGTCCTATTGTGATGTCAACAGGGAATGATGTCGGTTGTCGGTTGGTGCATTCATGCCTGCATGCAAATTCATACTTTTGCTAGTCTACAGTGATTTGTTTTGTTTTTGTTTTTGTTTTTGTTTTTGTTTAAATATTATGTAACTTTATGTACTCTGTGTTTACAAAAAAGAACAGAATATTGATTTATATCATTGAAGCTCAATAAAAATAGAATACAACATATTCCCTTATACAGACTTATAACATGTAGAAGGATGGTTTCAGTGCGATTGTATATTCTCTGCGTATCGTTCCTATGCAAACATTTCGAATTTTGGTCCACATATTTTGCACAACATGTGGAACTAATTCCCGTAAATGATCACCGATCTTAGAGTTATTTGAAATTTCAACCCTCTCCCATCCCCCTTTCAATATCTTACTCTCTCTCTCTCTCTCTCTTCCCCAATCTCTTTCATTTCAGAAGGCTTTAATAACGCGTTTCCATAGAGTAGCCGGGAAATGGGTTTCGATAAAACATTTCTAATCAGAGCGACGGGTTCAATATTCGAGCTGTCAATAAAAGACGCTATTTTGCTTTCTCCTCTATTAGTAACTACTAGTGCCCCCTTTTTTATTCCCCCTCCCTCCACCCCCCCCCCCTCTCTCTCTCTCTCTCTACTTTCTCTTTCGCTCTCCTTCAGAATTGTTATCATTGATTTTAATTAATCTCCATCACTCAGTGTGGAATTGTTAATTGCCGCTACTTTGCTTCCTCCCCTATTAGTTGATAGCTCCCTCCCCCGCCCCCGCCCCTCTCTCTCTCTCTTTCTGCGAAACTTTTTGTTGAAAACCAACATCTTCCCAGTGGCTTACATGTTTGCATTTTCTTAAATGTTCTCCTCTCAGTCTTTATGCGCCCATTTAAAATGATAAGAAAACAATACACACAAACAAACAACGAAGAAGAGGTAAAAAAAAAAAAATCAAAAGCAGTAACAACTGATTTATAATTTTCATGATATAGCTATTGCATATCGATGCATGTTCGTTAATGTTAGAATAGTACATAGAAGCTAAGATGAATTTAACAAACCGACATGACCGAGGGCATACATAAATAATTGCAAGGCAGAATCGCAAATAAGACACATTATCATTCGCAATTATATATAAACAGGGGCGTCGCTAGTGCGGGGTGTAGGGGGTGTGACACCCCCATTAAAAATTCCGTTGGCAAATGTGCCACCTCTGTCGGTAAAAGAAGGAAGGAAAGGAAAAAGAAAGAGGGAAGAGAAGGGAAAGAGAAAAGGAGAGAGAAAGGAGGAAAAGGAAAAGAAAAAAATAAAGAGAAAGGGAAAGAAAAGAAATAAGAAAAGAATGAAAAGAAAAAGAAAGGAAAAGAAAAAACTGGAAGCGCTCGCTCGTTTTTCTCGCTCGCATTTCAAGTACCTTAACCATTGCCGGTGATATTGATAAGTACTATTCTTTTGAAAGAAAACTGGTTTACATCTTACGTGTCTGTCTTATGTTATACTATTCTTCTACTCATAGAATGATAGTAATAATGATAATAATAATAATAATGAATGTTCAGGAGCGCTAAAAACAGAAAGTACCAAAGCGCTTACAAAATTACGGACTTAAAGAAAGAGTAATGTAACTGCAAGGAATCGAGCTGGAAGTTGACCTAAGAAAGTTTAATTATCTGGAAATAACGACCTGTGACCAATAGCCTATCCCTATCATACCCACTATGAGAACGGAAGATGCCGATAAAACGTACGTTACTTAAATCACGAGAATAGAGTAGCTATACACTAGAACCTGTTCTCAGTGTTTATACCTTTTTTTTTTTTTTTTTTTGCTCGCCCGCTAGCTCATAAAATCTAGAAATAGAAGGGTTTTGGACTGCAAGCGAGGTGCCAAACAGAGTCATATTCGGCAGATAGTGAGCGAATATTATCATGGAGATCTCTTAGAGGCTTATAGTGTATTTTGATGACGAAACAACGCTTCTACCATGAACTGGAGGTTATATATTTAAAAATATTAAAATTTAAAATTCTATTCTTTTAGTATATGGCTTAAGTGTTAAGGAGAAGCTTTTAAACTCTAAATAGCTTTTATACGAAGATTTCAATAGACTTCCTGTCTCTCGCTATTGTGTCTGACAGTGAATACTGAAAAGAACTCGCCACCCTACTCGCTTTCGGATACAAAGGATCCCCATTGTATTTCAGGACGTAATTTCAGTACCCGCCCCTATGTATAGGTTAATGTAATAATTATTCTTAAAAGCTTCCAAGTACCAATGATAACATGCAACATATAGTTTAGACGTAGTAAACCCTGTGTGGAGAAATGAATGTGATACAAATTTAGCTGATCAAAGACTACAGAGTATAGAAGTAGTGAATTATAGATTCCCAAGTTGTTTATTTCTAAAACATGATTAGGCATAGCACTAAATGGAGGCTGATGTGATGTTTAGTTATGAAAATTAGAAATCCCTAAACGAGCGGGGGAGGGGGCAGATCTTACTTTAGAAAAAAAAAATGATAAAGTTCAGTTCTGGTCTTGCGATTACGTTGTCAAAGAAACTGCATGTAGTGGGGAAAGGTTTCATACGTAGCATGAGAACTGGTGCACACTCTTTGAAATAACCAAAATAAGAAGAAAGTTATACTTGGCCTTGCTGAAAGTAACATGCACTACACAAAAAAATGAGTTTATGGGACTGCAAACAGAAGGGGGTGGGGTGAATGTTTAGTGTAATCATTTTGAATTTCTATTTTTATCATTCATATTATCATTATCATTGTATCATTATTATCATCATCATTATCATTGATATTGTTATCATTATTATTATAATCATCATTACTATTATTATTATTATTATTATTATTATTATTATTATTATTATTATTATTATTATATATTGTTATTATTATTATTATTATCATCATCATTATTGTTATTATTATTATTATTATTAATATTATTATTATTAATATTATTATTATCATCGTCATTACTATTATCATTATTATAATTATTATTATCATTATTATTATCATTAGCATTTTGTCATATTTCGAATTTAGGGACATTTGAAGAACAATCCCTTTTCATGTTTTTATGAAGACATTTATCTTTGATATATTTCTAAACTGGGTGGTTCATAATCTAGCAAAAGGCCCCAAAACATTTCGTTAAACTAGTAAAGATCAACATCTGCGATAATGTTTGAAAATAATTTCTTGTTTGTATGGGGGGGGGGGGGAGGGGGTATTAGTGTTAAAATGCAGCTTAACAGCTGCTGTCGGCAAATTTAAGTCTTACACACCGACGCGTCGGTGTGTAAGACCTAAATTTGTTTGCATTGAATGTTCACATTTAAAATGTGAACATTCAATTCTAATTTGCTATTCATCAAAATAGTTAGTACTTTGAAATAAGAAGCCATCCATGCCATGGAACGCTGGCTAGGATTGCGGCCTAGATTAAAATTCTATTCTTTTAGTATGGCTTAAGTGTTAAGGAGAAGCTTTTAAACTCTAAATAGCTTTTATACGAAGATTTCAATAGACTTCCTGTCTCTCGCTATTGTGTCTGACAGTGAATACTGAAAAGAACTCGCCACCCTACTAGCTTTCGGATACAAAGGATCCCCATTGTATTTCAGGACGTAATTTCAGTACCCGCCCCTATGTATAGGTTAATGTAATAATTATTCTTAAAAGCTTCCAAGTATCAATGATAACATGCAACATATAGTTTAGACGTAGCAATTCCTGTGTGGAGAAATGAATATGATAAAAATTTAGCTGATCAAAGACTACAGAGTATAGAAGTAGTGAATTATAGATTCCCAAGTTATAGATTACTGTTATCATTATCATTATCATCATCATTTATTTTTCATATTCCGAATTCAGGGACATTTGAAGAACAATCCCCTTTTCATGTTTTAGGAAGACATTTACCTTAGATATTCTTCTAAACTGACGAGGGGCGAATGAGAATGCTCAAATATTATTTTTCACCATGACCAGAAATCAACTTTCTCTTAAATAGAGAGTGATAGATCACGAGTACAATACGACCAAAGTTCTCACTCTATCCTTTTGATTTTCATCATCGTAAACTATGATCGTAAACATCTGTTTCAAAAACGCATGTACACAGCTAGTTCAAATATATCGTAAAAAGATTCGGCAGGGGTGGGGGTATGGGTAACTAACAGTACAAAACCGTCCAGCATAATAAATAACTTTTCCGGACAACACTGAACAGTAACGATTATGGATATGGGACACACATTAGACATAAAGCCTCTAACATGGGCCGCGGGCCGCGAAACCTGGAGGGGTGGGGGGGGGGGGCTGCAGCCCCCCCCCCCCACACACACACACTCTCTTTTTGAGTAGACGCATAAAAAAAAATGACCTCTAATTTTCAAGGAAGAAATAATTTCTAGCATTTGATAGAATTGACGAAATTAATATAAAAGACTGTTATTGTAGTAAGAATTCCTGTAAAATGCAGATAAAATGCTAAAGATATAATTTGAATGTCCCAATAATTCCGATTTATGTATCAAGATCTCTCACCCATGTCTATTTATAACATGTTTCCGGTTAGTATAAACTGGCAATACATCCCCGCCTCTTTAATGCAGTTAATGCATACTCTATAGGCCTAATGAAGCATGGATATTATAAACAAAGTGTAGAAGTAACTGACTTTTTTTTCCATTCTCACTTTTCAGAAATAAGAATGACCCCCCTTTCCTTCTGATAAGTGCATCTTTACCAGTGGCCATATCCTCTATTCAAATCTGAGAGGTGCCCGTTCTAATTCGACAAGTGCCCCTTCCGCCTTCTGTTTAATGACATCTCTGATGAGTGCCCCTTTACACCTCTGATAGGTTTTCTTAAATCATTTTGAAATGAGCTCTTTTTCTTCCTAAGAAGTACAATTCCTTCTGATAAGAGCCCCTCCTCCTTTACAAACAAACAAACAAAAAAACCTCCTTCCCATTCTCATAAGTGGCAATATTCATGTGCGACAAATACCACGTTTCATTCTCTGATAATTGCTTTTTTTAATATGACATACTCCTGCTCATTCTCTTTTTTGATAAGTGCCATTGTCGTCCTTTCTCCATAATTTTTGCCCCTAATTCATAGCGATTTAGAGCAACTCTGCTTGAATTTCGTCAAGGCTTGCTCGCTACGCTCGCTCGCATGGTATTTGTTGGTTTGGTTGGTTTTATTTCTGCTTTCAAATAAATACAAATTCAAACTCAAATTTAAAAACTTCAAACAATAACAAATACAGTGAGTGATTTTTTTTTTACAAAAGTAATTACATGACTAAAAGAATCATGTAACAATAATATTATAGAATAAAAGGTCTTTTCAGTCTCTCATGCCGAAACTATGTTTAAACACCTCTCAGAACTTTTTTTTCTCTTTATAATTTGCTGTTGATCATGTGGAACTAATTCCCGTGAATGAACACTGATCTCATAGAGTTCTTTGAAATCGTACTTAGAAGCTAAGATGAATTTAACGAATCGACATGACCGAGAGCACACATAAATAATTGCAAGGCAGAATCGCAAATAAGACACATTATCAATCGCATTTATATATAAACAGGGGCGTCGCTAGCGAGGGGGGGGGGGGGTGGGGGTGTGACACCCCAGTGAAATTTTTCGTCGGCAAATACGCCACCTTGTCCGCAAAAGAAGGAAGGAAAGGAAAAAGAAAGAAGGAAGGGAAGGGAAAAAAGAAAAGGAAGAGAAAGGAGGAAAAAAGAAGAGAAAAAGAAGAGAAATGAAAGAAAGGGAAAGAAAAAGCAAGAAGGAAGAAAAAAAAAACATAGAAGCGCTCGCTCACTTCTCTCGCTCACATTTTTAATATCTTAACCATTGCCGATTATATTGGAAATTACTCTTCTTTTGGAAGAAATTGTTTTCCATCATATGTGCCTATAATGTTATACTATTCTTTTTCTAATAGATTGTTAGTACTATAACTGCAAGGAATCGGGCGGGAAGTTGACTTTAAAAAGATTTTTTTTTGGAGATAACAACCTGTGACCAATAGCATATTCCTATCATACCCACTATGAGAACGGAAGATGCCGATAAAACGTGCGTTACTAAAATCATGAGAATAGAGTAACTATACACTAGAACCTGTTCTCAGTGTATATACAAAATTCTTTTTTTCTCTCTCTCTCTCGCCCGGTCGCTACGCTCGCTCAACAGATCTGGAAACAGAAGGGTTTCGGACGGTAAGCGAGGTGCCCAAACAGAGTCATATTCGGCAGATGGTGATCAAATTATCATGGAGATCTCTTAAAGGCTTATAGTGTATTTTGATGACGAAATAACGCTTCTACCATAAAAACGAATGTGTATTTTTCCTCGCTCCCTGCTTTCGCTCGTATAATATTTAGATACAGGATGGTTTAGGATAGCAAACAAATTCGGCGAGTGAGATGACCGAATATAATTATACATATGTTTCTAAATATCTTATCGGCCTATAACAGTATTCTAATAACGAAATAATACTTCTATCGTTAAAAGAGCGCGTTTGTGCAGGCTTGCTTTGCTCGCTCGTAATATTTAGAAGCAGAGTTGTTTGGGACAGCAAACAATTGGACTAGGGAAGAAACCAAATATATCGTTTAGATATCTTATCCTATGTATTTTGATGACAAAATAACACTTTTTAATATAACGAGAAGCGGTTATTTTTGCCCAGCTCGGTTCGCTCGCTAGCAAAATTTAAAAACAGGGTGGTTCATAATCCGTAATCTAGCAAGAGGCTCCTACGTTAAACTAATAAATATCAACATCTGCGATATTGTTTGAAAATAATTCTTTCTTGTGTGTATGGGGGGTGGTATTAGTCTTAAAATGCAGCATAACAGCTGCTGTCGGCAGATATAGGTCTAACACACCGACGCCCTGTATATAAATGTGAACATTCAATTCTAATTTGATATTAATCAAAATATTTAGTTCTTTGCAATGATAAGCTTTCCATGGAACGCTGGCAAGGATTCCGCCCTGGATTAAAATTCTATTCTTTTTTGTATGGCTAAGTGTCAAGGAGGAGCTTTTATATAAATAAATAGCTTTTATACGAAGATTTCAATAGACTTCCTGTCTCTCGCTTTTGTGTCTGACAGTGAATACTGGGTCTGAAAAGAACTCGCCACCCTACTCACTTTCGGATACAAAGGATCCCTATTGTATTTCAGGACGTAATCTTTAACCCGCCCCTGTGCATAGGTTAATGTAATAATGATTCTTAAAAGCTTCCAGGTATCAATTTTACAGGCAACATATAGTTTAGACGTAGTAAACCCTGTGTGGAGAAATGAATATGATACAAGTTTAGCTGGATTAAAAAAAAACAAAAAACTACAGAGTAAAGAGTAAAGAATGGATTCATAAGTTTTTCATTTTTTAAACATGATTAGGCATAGCACTAAATGGATGCCGATGCCATGTTAGTCATGAGTATTAGAAATTCCTAAACGAGCGCGATAGAAGGGGGAGGGGGCAGAGCTTAATTTAGAAAAAAAAAGTAATAAAGTTCACTTCTGGTCATGCAATTACGTTTTCAAAGAAACTGCATGTAGTAGCGAAAGGTTTAATATACTTAGCATAACATGAGAACTGGTGCACACTCTTTGAAATAGCCAAAATAAGAAAAAAGTTATACTTGGCCTTGTTGAAAGTCACATGCACTACACACAAAAATGGGTTTATGGGACTACAAACAGAAGGGACATGAGTGTTTGCTGCAAGCATTTCAGATTATCATTGTTATCATTGGTATCGTCATTATTATCTTTATTATTATTGTTGTTTTTAGTAGTCAGTAGTAGCAATAGTAGTAATAGCAGTAGTATATAGTAGTATGATTATCATTATCATTATCGCCCTTAACATTATTATTATTATTATTATTATTATTATTATTATTATTATTATTATTATTATTATTATTATTATTATTATTATTATTATTATTATTATTATTATCATCATCATCACCATTATCATCATCATCATCATCATCATATCATATCATTACTTTCATTATCATCATTATCATTTGTATTAGTATAAGTGTTGTTATTATTTCTATTATCATCATCAGCATCATCATCATTTTGTCACATTTCGAATTCAGGAGCATTTGAAGAACAATCCTTTTCAGGAAGATATTTATCGTTGATATTCTTCTAAACTGACAAGGAAAGAATGAGAGCGCTCAAATATCATTTTACACCATGACTGAAAATCAATTGCCTCTTTAATAGACAGTGATAGATCACGAGTACAAAATGCGAGCAAAGTTCTCTATCCTTTCGATTTTCCTTATCTTAAACATTACGTACACAACTGCTTCAAATGTGTACATCAGATTCGAGGGGAATAGAAGGGGGATGTATTGCAGTTTTCAGCACAAAACAGATCAACATGAGGCATGAATTCTTCCGCCAACATTAACGATTATGGATTATGAACGTGGGACGCACATTAAAAATACAGGCAACACTTGGTGAGACCGACATAGTAAAGGTATACATGTACATAAGTAACAATGGAATTAAAGATTTTAAAAAGGAGAATCAAACAAATATAGGCAAATTTATTAAGGGATGATTATAATAATAAGAGGGAACAAAGTGACGAAATGGGAAAGTAAGACGGAGAAGATGATAGAACGTGTTATCAGTAAAAGATAAGATGATGAGAAGGTGTTCCAATTTCGCACATTATGAATTTGGAGAAAAAAAAAATGGTTCCACTTAAGAGCAACGGGCAATGATTTTTTTTTCCATATTTCCTCTTTAATTAGGAAGACAAGGTGCAGAGGCACAAATAAAAGCAAAGTTCTATTGTGATGTCAATATCGGTTGATGCATGTTCCTTTATACAGACTTAGATGGTTCCAGTGCGATTGTATATCCTCTACGTAGCGTAGAGGATAATAGAATTGTAGAGGCAAATAAAAGCAAAGTTCTTTTGTGATGTCAATAGGGAATGATATAGGTTGTCAGTTGGCGCATTCATGTCTGCAGGCAAATTCATGCTTTTGCTATTCTACTGCGATTTGTTTACTTATATTATGTAACTTTATGTACCAGGAGTGTCGATCCTGTGGGGGGGGGGGGGGGGGGGGCAGTTGCCCCCCCCCCAAGAAAATATGGGGGGCAAACATATCGCTTTGCCTCCCCCCTCCCAATAATTCCGGAGATGTAAAAAAAAAAAAAAAAGGTTAAGGCCCGGCCACACCGCCAGAACTTTGCTGGAGCGTTCCTGGAGCGGTGAAAAAAATTCATCACCGCCGGTAACCGTTCACCATCGTTTAACAGAAGTTGGCCCCCGTTAAGGCAACGCCGTATACGCTCGGCCACCGCTGATGGTCCCTCCTACCGCTCCGAAAGTTTTGAGCTGCACAAAATATTGCGAGCGGTGAGGAGCGGGCAATTTTCCGCTCCGGCAAAGTTTACCACCGCTCCAACAACGCCCAGTCAAAGTTTGGCACCGCTAGACGCAAGTTCGTGGACGCTTGGGTCCGCTAGGCCAACGCAGAAATCTTGAACGCTGGACCACCGCTGCTTCGCCAGCTTTGCCCGGGCGGTGATTAAACGTTGCACAAACTTTGGTGGAGCGGTTGTAAGCGTTTTACGAGCGGACACGGGATTGCTGGAACGGTGTCGGGCGTTGAAGCAGCGATCCATTGCGGTGATGAACTTTGGTTTGGCGTTGGTATGGAGGTGTCGGAGCTAAACCAACGCTCGCTACCGCTCGCTACCGTTAAACCAACGCTAAAGCAACGCCGGCTTCAGCGGTGCACCGCTAAGGCAACGCCCGTGTTTTCGATTTTTTCCCATTTTGTGCGCGGTGACGAGCGTTGTCGAAATTCGGCCCCCTCTCCCTACCGTTCAAGGAACGCTCCAACAAAGTTCGGGCGGTGTGACCGGGCCTTAAATGATGCAAAAATCGGGAAATGAAACCTTCCCTTCCAAACAAGGAAATACAAAGGGTATACCCTTTGTAATATATTACACGATTATTCTTCAATTTCGCCGCGCGCTCTGCGCGCAAATTCTCTTACTAGTATTTTCCCTGCTTCATGAAAAACTGTGGAGACTGATGCGTTTTTTAAGTACCCAAATGTAATAAAAAGCGCCCTTTTTTCCTTTCTAATAAGTACCCTTTCCCCTTTTGATAAGTGCCCTTTTATCTCCTCCTGATCAGTGCCCCCTTTTCATATCTGATATTTGCCTCCCCAATTCTTTAATATGTCAAAGTTTTCTCTTCTCATAAGTGCCCCCTTTCACCTCTTATAAGTGCCTTTTTCCCTCTTCTGATAAATGCATCCTTTTACATAATTATATTTCCCACTGTTTCTTCCTAAGAGAACCACATCTAGCTTCAAAGAATCGGCGTGGCTTCATGTACCCATAATACTACAACTACATTGTAAGGCAGTGGGGCCGGGGGCAAGAGGGGCAGAATGCCTATCACCCCCCCCCCCTCCCCCACGCAAAGGACTGCACATTCCGCTTGCTCGCTCCTATACTGAAATTAAGCAGATCGCATAAAGTGTGTTGATTTGTTATTGATGTAATCCTAAATCATTCGACATTCCCCCAAATTAATTTTCCGTTACCATTTTAATAGACCAGTTCGGAGTTAGCTTGGGTACAAATGACCCCCCAAAATCCACATATCTTTTGCACATAGAGACATCCTACTTTGTGCCTTTTAGAATAGTCACTGCCCAAAAGGGTGAAGGTGATTCATGAATACCTTTTGTCAGCCCACTGTAGAAGAATACTTCCAGCTGTGTATCAAAGAATGTCCCTCTGATAAATACATAAATAATGATTACATGACTATCATGAGCATGTATCCAGCACCCGTCTCAGTGGGTTTTACAATTTGGGTACAAATGACCTTTATCTGCTCATGCTCAGATTGTATCTACGAACTGGCTTATTACATCGCTGTAATTAAAGCACAAGCAAAGGACTTCAGCACTAGAAAAAAGAAAAAGTCTGAAAATTTTTGCTCACTCGTTTCGCTCGCTCGCACATGAATTATTAGATGATCACACGCAACTGCTAATTGGAGAAGCGGAAGAAGTGTTCATTGAGAACCACAATGAAAATGAAGAAGATGATGCTAAATTGGGTCTATAACGCAGGGTAATACCAATGTCACAAAATGGTCCTTTTTTCGCTTTATATTCACCCCTTGTATTTGCCCCCTTTCCCCCCGAAATGCCCTTTATTTCTGCCCCCCCCCCATTTTTAAAGACTCTCCCCCCCCCCCCCCCCGGTGTGGAGAAGCTGGTAGTTAAGAGGCGTTCAAAAATTATGTGCGAAATGAACATCGTTACGTTAGGCTGTCTTGCTCCCCCCCCCCCCATCCTAAAAATGGATCGACGCCCCTGTTATGTACTCTATGTTTACAAAAAAGAACAGAATATTATTTCATATCAATGAAGCTCAATAAACAAGAACACAACATATTTTAACATGTTAAAACAAGGATGGTTTCAGTGCGAATGCCTATCCTCTGCGTATCATTATATGCAAACAACATGAACAATTCAAATTTAGTCCAACTTATTTGCACTGCACGTGGAACTAATTCCCGTGAATGATCACTGATCTTTAATAGAGTTCTTTGAAATTCAACCATCTCCCATACCACCTTTCAATATCTTACTCTCTTTATCTCCCCCCCCCCCCCCCTCTCTCTCTCTCTCTTTTCTCTTTTCCCCCATCTCTTTCATTTCAGAAGGCTTTGAAAACGCGTTTCCACAGGGTTTAGATAAAACATTTCTAATTGGAGCGACGGGCCCGATATTCAAGCTGTTAGTAAAAGACGCTATTTTGCTTTCTCGTCTGTTAGTCACTAGTGCCCCCTTTTAATTCCCCTGCCTCCCCCCCCCCCCCTCTCTCTCTTTACTTTCTCTTTTGGTCTTCTTCAGAATTAAAATCTTTGATTTTAATTAATCTCCACTACTCAGTGTACTTTGCTTCCTCCAGTATTAGTGGACAGAGCTCTCCCCCTCCCTCTCTCTCACTTTTTTTTTCTCTCTCTCTCTCTTTCTCTTTCGGTGGAACTTTTTGTTAAAAACAAACATCTTCCCAGTGGTTTACTGTTTGCATTTCCTTAAATGTTCTCCTCTCAGTCTTTATGTTACTCATGTATATTTAAAAGTAGTGACCATTTAAATGATAAGAAAACAATTCACACAAATCAAGAGCAGTAACGATTGACGTATAATTTTCATGTTATAGTTATTGCATATCGATGCATTTTCGTTAACATGAGAATATTACTTAGAAGCTAGATGAATTTAACAAAACGACATGACCGACGGCACACATAAATAATTGCAAGGCAAAATCGCAAACAAGACACATTATCAATCGCATTTATATATAAACAGGGGCGTCGCCAGCGGGGGGTGTGGGGGTGTGACACCCCCATTAAAAATTTCCGTCGGCAAATGCACCACCTCTGTCCACAAAAGAAGGAAGGGAAGGAAAAAGAAAGAGGGAAGAGAAGGGAAAGGAGAAAGAGAAAGAGAAAGGAGGAAAAAGAAAGGAAAAAAGAAGAGAGAGGGAAAAGGGAAAGAAAAGGAAAGAAATTGAAGAAAAAAACTGGAAGCGCTCGCTTGCATCTCTCGCTCGCATTTTAAGTTTCTTAACCACTGCTGGTTATATTGATAATTACTATTCTATTTAAAGAAAACTGGTTATCTTATGTTTCTGTCTAACTTTAAACTATTCCTCTACTCTTTGAACGTTAGTAATATAACTGTCAGGAAACGAGCGGGAAGGTGACCTAAAAATGATTAATTTTCTGGAGATAAACATCTGTGACCAATAGCCGATTCCTATCATACCGACTATGAGAACGGAAGATGCCGATAAAACGTACGTTACTTAAATCATGAGAATAGAGTAACTTTACACTAGAACCTGTTCTCAGTGTATATACAAAATTCTTTTTTTTTTCTTCGCCTGCATGCTCGATACTCTCGCTCGAAAGATCTAGAAACAGAAGGGTTTCGGACGGTAAGCGAGGTGCCAAAACTGAGTCATATTCGGCAGATAGTGGTGTATTTTGATGACGAAATAACACTTCTACAATGAAAAGGAGTGTATATCTTTCCTCGCTCGCTGCTTCCGCTCGTATAATATTTAGATACAGGATGGTTTCGGAAAGCAAACAAATTCGGCGAGTGAGATGACCGAATATTCATGTATGCATATTTTTCTCAATATCTTATAGGCCTATAGTTTATTCTGATGACAATAATACTACTATAAATGAGCGCGTTTTTCCTCGATCGCTTCGCTTGCTCGCAAAATTTAAAAACAGGGTGGTTCATAATCTAGCAAGAGGCCCCTAAACATTCCATTAAACTAATAAATATCAACATCTGCGATATTGCTTGAAAATAATTTCTTGTGCGCAAGAATATTTTTAAAAAATAGAAAATAATTTCTTGGGAGGAGTTTTTATTGGAATTAAAATGCAGCATAACAGCTGCCGGCAAATTTAGGTCTTTCACCCCGACGCCCCTGCATATAAATGTGTCGAACATTCAGTTCCAAACTGATATTCATCAAAATTTTTAGTACTTTGCAATGATAAGCTTTCCATGGATTCCGCCCTAGATTAAAATTCCATTCTTTGAGTATGGCTTAAGTGTTAAGGAGGAACTTTTAAACTCTAAATAGCCTTTATACGAAGATTTCAATAGACTTCCTCTCTCTCTCGCTATTGTGTGAAAAGAACTTGCCACCCTACTCGCTTTCGGATACAAAGGATCCCCATTGTATTTCAGGACGTAATCTTTAGTACCCGCCCCTGTGTATAGGTTAATGTAATAATGATTCTTAGGTCATACTTAGTATGACCTAAGCATTATGTAAGCTAACCCACATCTAAGTATAGACTATTAGCATACTTGAAAATAACTAATCGTTGCACTTTTCATTACTGTAGCCTCATTTTTGCCTTATCATAATGTTAATTGAATTTACCAAATCAACACAAAAATACCGGTCATATCACCCCTATAGCCATTCGATCACTGACACCCCCACCCTATGCCTGAGTGACCTAGGCCAAATCTCTTTGGTCGAAAATCCAAGAGACATAATTCGAGGATTGGTAAGACGGCATCTTTGAAAAGGTGGGAAAAGTGCCAAGTGTCCGCTTGGCGGGATGGTATTTTTAATGATTTTGCGATGAGCAATATGATTTCCTTTTCTTATTTTACGTAACTACAGTTTTTAAAAATACAATGTATTTTTACAAAGAAAAAACAATTGTTAGAATTTTAAAAATAATATTTGTGGCAAAAATAGTCAGTTTTGACTAATTGCCAAATAAAAACAAATAAGAACAACATCAACAACTTAAAAGCTTCCAAGTATCAATGATTACATGCAGCAGACGCGCCCGAAGCAGTTTGGGATTGGGGGGGGGGGGGGGTGGGGGCAAACATTCAAGGGGACTCACCCAGGCACCTGGGTTATCAGATTTTCGGGGTCTTCTTTTCCTTAAAAATTCTCTGACAAACACATTTAAAAAAAAAAAAAAGGTATCACTTTTTTTTCGGTCTACTTTTTCCCCCCGCCTCCTGCGCCTATGACATGCAGCATATAGTTTAGACGTAGTAAACCCTGTGTGGAGAAATGAATGTGATAAAAATTTAACTGCTCAAAAACTACAGAGTATAGAAGAAGAGAATTAGATTCACAAGTTTTTCATTTCTAAAACATGATTATGCTACGTTTACATTATGTTCCCGGCGTCCACGGCAGCCCAGTTTGCTAGAAACGTAGTGTGCTATGGGATTTTTGCCATTTTCCCTTCCTAATTCAAGTTTAGTTATGCTACGTTTATACTTTGTTCCCGGCGGCCACGGCAGCCCCGTTTCACAGGGGCGTCGATCCTGGGGGGGGGGGGGGGAACAGTTGCCCCCCAAGAAAATATTGGTGGGGCAAATATATCGTTTTGACCGCCCCCCCCCCCAATAATTCCTGAGATGTAAAAAAATAAATAAATAAATAAATTAGGATAAATGATGCAAAAATCGGGAAATGAAACCTTCCAAACAATGAAATACAATGGGTATTACACGATCAGACTTCAATTTCGCCGCGCGCTCCGCGCGCAAATTCTCTTACTAGTATTTTCCGTGCTTCATGTATAACTGTGGAGACAGAGGCGGCGCTCCCGAGGGGGGAAGGGAGCACAGTGCCCCCACTTTATCAAATACCCAAATGTACTAAAAGCGACCTTTTTCTTTCTAACAAGCACCCTTCCCCTTCTGATAAGTGCCCTTTTCTCTCCTTCTGATCAGTGCCCCCTTTCCATATCTGATATTTGCCTCCTTAATTCTCTAATATGTGCAAGTTTTCTCTTCTCATAAGTGCCCCCTTTCACCTCTTATAAGTGCCCGTTTTCACCTCTGATAAGTGCCCTTTCCTCTTCTGATAAATGCCCCCTTTTACATAATTATATTTCCCACTGTTTCTTACAAGGAGAGCCACATCTAGCTTCAAAGAATCGGCGCGGCTTCAGTAACAGCTACCCATATTACTACAACTACATTGTAAGACAGTGGGGCCGGATGCAAGAGGGGCACAATGCCTATCAACAACCCCCCCCCCCCCCTCCCCCAAGCAAATTAAGGAATGCACATTCCGCTTGCTCGCTCTTATACTGAAATCAAGCAGATCGCATAAAGTATGTTGATTTGATATCGATGTAATCCTAAATCATTCGACATTCCCTCAAATTAATTTGCCGTTGCCATTTTCAATTCACTACATCGCTGTAAATAATGCACAAGCAAAGGACTTCAGCAGTAAAAAAAAATGTCTGAATTTCTTCGCTCGCTCGCATATGAATCATTAGACGATCACACACGACTGCATATTGGAGAAGCGGAAAAAGTGTCCATTTAGAACCACAATGAAAATGAAGAAGATGATGCTAAATAACGTTAATTAGAATGCAGGGTAATACCAATGTCACAAAATGGTCCTTTTTTTTTTTTTTTTTGCTTTATGTTCACCCCTTGTAGTTGCCCCCTTTCCCCCAAATGCCCTTTTTGCTGGTGCCCCCATTTTTTAAAGACGCTCCGCAGCCCCCTCCCCCTCTCCCCACAGCGTGGAGAAGCTGGTAGTTAAGAGGCGTTAAAAAATCATGTGCGAAATGAACATCGTTACGTTAGGCTATCTTGCCCCCCCCCCCCCCCCCCATCCGAAAAACGGATCGACGCCCCTGCCGTTTCAGGCCACCGTGGACAAAACGGGATAAGCGTGAGACAACGCGATGGAACGGGACAGGCAAACTTGACGTTCCGTGATTGTCGTGGATGCCAGGACCTAACACAACTTGAATTAGGAGGGTGGGGGGGGGGGGGGGGAATGGCCAAAATATCACGGCACACTACGTTTCGGGCAAACGAGGCTGCCCTGGCCGCCGGGGAACATAATGTAATGCTACGTTTACATTATGTTCCCGGCGGCCACGGCAGCCCCTTTTGCCCAAAACGTAGTGTGCCGTAATATTTTAGCCATTTCCCCCCTCCTAATTCAAGTTGTGTTAGGTCCTGGCATCCACGGCAATCACGGCCTGTCAAGTTTGCCTGTCCCGTCCCATCGCGTTGTCTCACGTTCATCCCGTTTTGTCCACGGTGGCCTGAAACTCATCAAACCTTTCCCCACTACATGCCGTGGCCGCCGGGAACATAGTGTAAACGCAGCATACACGTAGCATCAGGTCCTGATATCCACGGCAATCACGGCCTGTCACGTTTGCCCGTCCCGTCCCGTCCCATCGCGTTTTCTCACGTCCATCCCGTTTTGTCCACGGTGGCCTGAAACGGGGCTGCAGTGGCCGCCGGGAACATAGTGTAAACGCAGCATTAGCCATAGCACTAAATGGATGCTGATGTCATGTTAGTCATGAGAAATAGAAATTCCTAAACAAGCGCGGGAGAGGGGGGGGGGGGGGGGGCAAAGGTTACTTTAGATTAAAAGTAATAAAGTTCACTTCTGGTCATGCAATTACCTTGTCAAAGAAACTGCATGTAGTGGGGAAAGGTTTGATGAGTAATGGTGCACACTCTTTGAAATTTCCAAAATAAGAAGAAAGTTATACTTGGCCTTTTTGTGTCATTTATGTATGATTAATGTTCTGTTGAATTGTAAACTTTGAAGGTAAAAATAAATCCTCTAACGTGGCAAAGAAAAAAAAATGTCCACCATGTCTCCCCCCCCCCCTCCCCCTATCTCCCTCTCCTTCTCTCCCTCTTTCTCCCCCCCCCCCCTTCTCTTTCTCTTTCTCTCTCTCTCTCCCTCTCTCTCTCTCTCTCTCTCTCACAATCCAGTCACACAGCCCCAAAGAAAGTAAGTCATTCGGGCTGAGATCTGGTGAGCTGGGAGGCCATTTGACGGGGTGGTTTGTTATGATGACTCTGCTGTCGAAGAGTTCTCACATGAAAGAAGTCATGTTTAAATTTCTATTCACTCTCATTGAGAGATTTGGTGAAAGAAACATAACAAAGAACATAAAAAGAAATGCAAATTGAACCATCGCGTTCCAAGGCAAGATTGCTGCATCCTTACAATTCTTGACCATTTATTCTGCGCAACTCGGTTTTGACATTGAATTTTAAACTCTTCTTGCTCGTCGCTGCGTGACCCTTTCGCATTGTATGAGGTATCAAAAGAAAGAAGAAAAAACTGAACTTTATTATGGTGCATATGATATTTCATGAACTGTTTCATACCACCGGAAAAATAACTGACCGTCTCGGTTTCCTTTTTCCTGGGACGCACTGTCTAAATCTATATTCTATAATTTTTGCTTTACAAATAACCGGACGACAAGCATATTCAGACAGATGTCACAAAAAAGTAACGTACTTTATTTTAAAATAAAAAAGGAAAACATACAAGGAGACACAAATGAACTTTCAAAACAAACTATAAAATGTTCATATAGGCTACAAGGTTGAATGCAGAAAGGATGAAGTGAACTTTTAAATAACAGAGTGATGCAGTCCAGAGTATAAGATATATATATCTTCTTTTTTTTTGGGGGGGGGGAGAAAACGGGATGGAAGATTTAAAAAGAAATATATGTTTTTTTCAAGTATCTCAGTCATACAATTTTCTATTCGTTGTTTACACAGTGCTGACACAAGATTGTGGTATTCAATAAAAAGCATCTTTGAAAGTCTGAAAAAAATCAATTAATCATATCAAAAGTTTATAGTTTGGCTACAAAGCATTAATACATGTACATACGTAAGATTCATCATGAATATCAATGTAAGAATGCTGTGCAAAGACTGGAGCACTAATTATGATATATTATTACGAAAATTAAGTATGAATTCTTTAGAGAATAGACGAAAATACCTCCGCCTTGTGTTTTATTTTATGCTTGTTAATGGTTCAATAGATAGGTGCACACCTGCAAACAGAATTGGAAGAAACGATCATAATCTAAAAGGATTCGGTAACTTTGTGGAGGCTTCATTTAATAAATTGTTGAATTTTGATATCTGACTACATCGACTGAGCAGATGTCAGCGGAGCAGTTGTCGCGGAGGAATTATCGCTCGATCGCATCAAATGTCGACGGAGCAATTGTCGCAGAAGCAATTGTCACATATATTCATTTTTTATCAACAGAGCAATTGTCGCGGAGCAACTGTCGCTCGATCGGAGCAAATGTCGGCGGAGCAATTGTCGCATATATTCATTTTTATCGATGGAGCAGTTGTCGCGGAGTAATTGTCGCTTGATCGGAGCAAATGTCGACGGAGCAAATGTCGCAGGGGCAATTGTCGCCGGAGCAAATGTCGGTTCCCCGCCCGCTATTGTCGACCACTGTCAATTCCGGATTATCGCTTCTGTCGACGATCGTCAACAGAAATCACGTACAAAAAATATAGCCTTTGAAATAATCCAGCATCTATGGATTTTCATAATGCACAGTGCAAAGGGTTAATTAGACGAAAGCAAGGGCTATCAGCTTTTAAAAGGGGCACTCATGTATGAGGTCAAAATGGCCACTTATCAGAACGTGAAAAGGGAACTTATTAGAAAGAAAAAAAGAGCAGTATACGAAGGAAAAGAGGCACTTATCAGCTATGAAAAGGGGCACTTCTCATAGATAAAAAAAGGACACTTTAAGGGTACTTGAAAAATTAGGGACACTGTGCCCCCCCACGGTGTGCCGCCTCTGCTAGTTACTACATTCTCATGATTTTAGTAAAATATATATATATATATATATATATATATATATATATATATATATATATATATATATATATATATATATACTAAAAGGGGGGACCCAGGGAAATCATGTCCTTTCAGCAACATTTCTCTGTACAAAATAAAATGCAGAGCACTTTGTGATTCAGATTTAAAATGCCTATGTCGGGTCATTTGAACTCCCTTCAGCAAGTGCTTCTAAATTAGAAGTCAATTTCACATATACATGTACTTGGGTTGCCATAATGATGTATTATGTATTTGTTACCAGTGTTGTAGTCAAGGCCCAAACCCTCAAGGCATTGACTAGCAAGGCCAAGGTCAAGGCCAAGGCTTTGGCCCTCAAGGCCTATAGGCTAAGGCCAAGGCTTGAAACCTCAAGGCCAATGCCAAGGCCAAGGCATTGGTAAAGAAAGGAGGGGGGGGGGGCATGGAACATAAAAAAGAGGTTCACATACAAAAAAGAAGGCAGGCAGAGACGTCGCTGAACATCTTGAATGGGGGATGTGATACCCAAATTTGCTGACATATTTTAGGGTGTGACACCCTAATTTGCAGACAAAAATGCTGCAACCTAATCTGCTCCCCCCCCCCTCATATAATAATAAAAGAATATCGCAGATGCAGAAATCTTGATTATACGGGGCTAATTTTGACAAGGGACGGGCTGACCCTTTTGCCCAAATATCAGTTCTTCAGTTTGTAATTTTTTGGAGATCGCATAGCGAGCGATCAAATAAAAAAAAAAATTGTTGTAAAATGTACAGAAGTTACATACGGAAGTTACATAATTATCCTGGAACCTCGCTATTCGAATATAAAGTGGTGGTTGGCCGAATATCAGAACTTTGAAAATCCTAAAGGGGTGGGGGGGGGGGGGAGAGAGTTGCAACCTATTCTGAAGGGGGACTCCTTTTGTCCGAACAATAACTTTCCAGTGTTTTTGTGAGCAAGCGAAGGAAGCGAGCAAAAAAAAGTGGCCAGTTTTTCCTTCTTTTTCGTTCCTTCCCTTTTCCTTTCACTCTTTTCTTTGGTTTTTCTTTTCCTTTACTTTGCCTTTTCATTTTCCCCCTTTTCAAAAAATATGTATTCATTTTCATACCCCCCCCCCCCCTCCTTTTCATGACCTACTGTTTGTATATGTATTGTTGTCTTCCTGGACATAAATAGCTCGTAAAATACTTTTTAAAGGAATACATGTATATTATGGAGCAAAGCAACGAGAATTACATTTTTTCTCCCAATATTTTGAACCCTTTAACCCTTACTGGTACTGGGCTATTTGAAGCTCTTCTCCGACTGGGGAAGGGGATAAGAGGCCCCCCCCCCCTGATCTCTGCCGCGACATGACCGATCGGCGTTAAATTTTGCACTGACTTCGAAAATCACGTAAAGAGCACATGTCCATCATTATCTTTATGCAAATTATTATTTTTTAAATCTAATCTTATAATTTATGCAAATTATATGCAGAAACATACATTTTGCATTATAATCAAGTAAATAAAGACCTTGCAAATAAAATTTTAATGCAAGAAGTTCTTTCTAAACCTTAAAACATTATTACATAAGAATTCTTATGTATTCTATTGTTTTTCGAATTTCATACTTCTTTGTTTTTCAGCTTTAACATTTTTTATTGTTTATTTTCAGAGACCACTATATCAGAATGTTATCTGAAGCAATATTCAGTTAGAATAAATGAAAATTAAAGCTTAAAGAAGAAATCTTAGGTGATAAAGGAGAAAAATGGGAATATGTATTTAGTTTTGTACACAAAACTCAGAAATTCTCCGTTTTCAGGCTTACATGAGGTCACAAAAGGTCATGTGGGTCAGTGACATGACCGATTTTTCGTAAACAAGGTTTCAAAATATATGCAAGACTTGAAAGAAAACAGGCAGAAAGTGGCGTGGTGTGAAATGGAGCGGTTCGAAATGCACGGCAGACTTTGTCGAAGGGGGGGGGGGCACCGAGCCTTTGACCGAATTCACAAAAAAAATGCAAATACTTTGTTCAAACTTAATATTTATATTCACAGAAAAGAAATGCAAGTACAATTGTTCCAGTCTTGACCTGTATTTCATACGGTACAACTGTCATCATCATCATCATGATCATCATGATCATCATTTTGTCGTATTAACCTAAATATTTGTAACATGAATTCATTTCCCAAGTCTGTTATGATTAGATCTTGTATTAGCTAGAATGTACATGACTCCTGCACAAACAACCAAAATGTTTTAAAATTTTACTTGCAAAAATAGGAAAGTTCCATATGCCTTGAAAATGCCTTGAAAATGCCTTGAAAATGCCTTGAGATTTATAGGCTTGGAGCCCCTCAAGGCAAGGCCAAGGCATGCCAAAGGTAAAGGCATTCAAGTCCAAGGCCAAGGCATTGAAAAAACTGACCTTAAGGCGCCTTAAGGCCAAGGCCGAGCATCAAGGCACTACAACACTGTTACATGAACTGGATGGGATTGTATAGGTGTTATTTTAAGCATGATACACAGTAATGATCAATTATTTATTATTTATTTATTTATATTTATTATTCGTGTTTTATTTATGACATATAAAAAGCAATGTGGAGGGTAGTCCGATTCAGTTATGAAATTCCCCTTTTGGAAAGCTCGTTATAATTATGAAAGGACTTTTTTCACCACGAATAGGAATGATAGTAGGAAAGTAAGTAATTGTTAACATGATTGTTAATGAAATGACTGTTAAATTGTCTTTTTCTCCTTCATTACTGTTCATGATTCATTTCTCTTCCTTTTCCCTTTCTCCTTCTTCTCTTTCTCTCTCTCTCTCTGTCCATTTGATTGGGGGGAGGAGGGTACGTGCCCCACCCTCTACGCCGTAGTTACGCCACTGCCCATTTCTCCTTCTGTTTAATAGCGTGCGAAAAGTGCACCTTCTGTTTTTAGGTAAGTGTCCCTTTCCATTCGGGCAAGTGCCCTTTTTTCAAATTTGATTCAGGCCCATTTGATTTCTGATAAGTGCCACTTTTTCCTTAGTAAGTGCCATTTGTCCTTGCGACAATTGCCCTTTAACACTTCTGATAAGTGCCCCCTTCACCTTTATTACAGTAAGTGTCTTAAATTTCTCAAAAGATCAATATAATTACGATAACGGTTCTCATGCTCTTGATACCATTACAGTATCATTTCACTTCAAATATATTATATAGTGCAATTCTCCTTCTGATGAGTGTTCCCTTCAAATATAGATGCCCCTATACCTCTGAATAGCGCCCTTTTCTTTCTAGTGCCATTTTCCCCTCTTTTAGATATCCCTTTTCACCTATGGAAAGTGCCCTAAAATCAGTAAAAAAAAATTTTAAAAAGAGCCAAAGAATCATTATAGGCTTATAACAGATTCCCTTGATACCAGTCTTGGATCAAGGATTTTTATTTTCTGACAATTTTCTGACATTCTCCTTCTGATGAGTGTTCCCTTCAAATATAGATGCCCCTATACCTCTGAATAGCGCCCCTTTTCTTTCTTGTGCCATTTTCCCCTCTTTTAGATATCCCTTTTCACCTCTGGAAAGTACCCTAAAATCATTTGAAAAAAAAAAAGAAGAAAGAAAGAAAACCAAAGAATCATATAGGCTTATAACAGATTCCCTTGATACCAGTCTTGGATCCAGGTTTTTTATTTTCTGACAAGCAAAAAAAAAAAAAAAGCATTAACACGTTTTTGGGGTGTACTGTTCTTCAGAAACTCTCTGACGTCAGCACTTCTAAAAAAAAATAGGGGGGGGGGGCGCAAGTGACAGTAGAGGTACCCATCATACATTCAACAATGTACATTTCTCTTTCAAAGGGGGGGGGGGGCGGGCCGGATGTGCCCCCCTGCCAAATTACGCCACTGCTTGATACTATTACATTGTGAGGCAGTGGAGCTGTGGGCAAGTGGGCACAGAGCCCTTAACTTTAATACGAACGAACGCTGCCCCTAAATTGAAGCAAGATGATATTTTTATATTTTTTTAAAGCTCGCTGGGTACGCTCGCTCGCTCAAATATTTCAAGCTCGAGACATCAAGTGTGTCGTAACCATAAAATCTGATATATTCCTCTAGTATGATCGTGGCGATGAGACCCCACAAATGCATTAAAATTTATAGCTTGGTCAATAAGGAAAACGAAGGGTTAATGGGTGAAAATAACATTCATATGGGAAAACTGAAAATGAATTTGCGGCAGCTTTAATGATAAAGTCGCTGTCAGCAAAAGAATACTTAGCATTTACTCTTGCTGGCTTCGGTCGCTCGCAAATGAGTAATCAAAGCAATATATACAACTGCAAAGTGTTTGTTATTATGTAAAGATAGATGAAAAATGATAATGACGAAAATCGTCTTTAATAGTGTTAAATAGAATGTAGGAGTAAACTAGGGACTCAAAATGGTATTTTTCCTTCCTTTTCACCAGTCCCCCTTTTCGCTGGTGCCTGCCCCCCACCCCCAATTTGCAAGACGCTCCGCCGCCCCTGAGTTGGAACCTAAAAAGTCCATAAGCCACATGGTTACAAAAAGAAATATTTTCAGCAGAAAGGAAGATGAATTAAGATTGGAGGGAATTTATATCAGTCTCTTAGACAAAATAAAGAAGCATGGTAAAAAAATTGTCTGGACCAGATCCATAATAAAGGAGGTCTCAATAATTAGCACAATTTTGTATCTGAACTAGGCAACACATGACTCGTAAAAAGAATCAGAACATCTAACATTGCAAAGAAAGATGTTATGATATAGAAATAATTTACTTCAAAGCATCCTGACATATTTTTTTTCTTCAACTATCTTTTCTCTGTGGTCCCTCAACTTGAGGAGGTGTGTACCGGTGATATGTACGAATTGACGTAAACCTCATTACTATGACACAAGTGGCGTTGAAAACGGTTCATTTCCGCTCCAGTGCATGTCTTCGTAGCCTACATGTTTTTGGCAACATGTGACTAATACAAAAACGATGGTTGGATATATTTCTAAAGAAAGAATGGTAAAATATCAAATTGCTTCACTACAACTTTGGAACTTGGGGGCCGTATACTGGTAAAGCATGGCGACATACATTCATTTGGTCCCTCAAAGTAGGTGTGTGCCCGTGATCTGTAAGATTTCATGGAAAATTACATTACCATGACAACATGAGGCGTTAAAAAGACGTTGCGTGCTTTCCCAGTCATATTTTCTTACCTCACATGATTAATTTTGAAAAAGTGTTCTATTGATGACAATTTTTATTTTTCGGTCCCTGAATTGCACCTTGGATACATTTCGGTCCTTCAATGGCTGTGCTGGAATGTATCCAAAACCGGTCCCCCTATTACACCGTAGGCACGTATGCGCGCGCGTGTGTATGTGTGTGTGCCCTTACATAGATACACTTGTGGGGTACAGAAAACAAAAGAGCACAATGATGGCCTTTATTCCGTCATGCTTGTGGGGTAAAAAATACAATAGGAGAAGTGCTTGTGGGGTACAAAGTACAAAAGGAGAAAACAATACAGTTCCCCACAAGTCAATGTGTGTGAGGGTGTGTGTGTGTGTGTGTGTGCGTGCCCTTACATAGATACACTTGTGGGGTACAGAGAACAAAAGAGCACAATGATGGCCTTTATTCCGTCATGCTTGTGGGGTACAAAATACAATAGGAGAAGTGCTTGTGGGGTACAAAGTACAAAAGGAGAAAACAATACACTTCCCCACAAGTCAGTGTGTGTGAGGGTGTGCGTGTTTGTGTGTGTGTGTGAAGAATTATAAATGTCAGTTCTTCGTAAAGTCCGAATCGTCTTGTGATGAGTATTTTCTGAATTACGAGAAGTCTTGAAGTCTTGAAGTCTTGAAGAAATTTTGACGAAATTGATCTACACAGCTGTTTGACATAAATATCCCACGAAAGGTAACAATCAACTTCAACACCAACATATCTAACACTACCGACTTGTTGCAATAATATTCCCATCCGGGTTAATGTTTAGTTTGCCCTTTGTGAGTTTTGAACAATGACAAGCCGCATGCAGCTCCCGGGGGGGGGGGGGGCACTCGAATTATATTTTGACGGGGGTGAGCCTCACGAATCCCCGAAAAGGGGGTCTAAGGAACTGACTTCAAGGTGTAAAATACGGGGTCTTGGGAACTATGATCTATTGGGCAGAGTGAAAAACAGGGTCTAGGGAACTACAAAACTAACCGGCAGAGTGAAAATAGGGGGTCTTGTAGCGCTAGGAGCTAGCTAGCTGGAGCAGTTTTCAAGGCTCACGCGACGAAAGGGCCTAGGGCGCGAGACCAGGTCGAGCGACCACTGCCTCCGCCACGCTCCCGGCCGCATGCGAACGGATATGTTTCATAACGGGGGTCTTCAGAGCGGGGCTGAGCGGCTCCTGAGCGGAACTGAGTATCTAGAGAACGGAAATCGGGGTCTGAAAAAGGGGGTCATCAAAGCGGCACGTCCCCGTACCACCAATATACGTGAGTGCCCCCCCCCCCCGGGATGCAGCTGGATCCAAGCGAATACTTTGAGATACATGTATACATTAGAATAATTATAAACAATTGTAAGGAAATAACATATACAACAGCTTTGGCAACTCTCGTGGAAATAATTATAATTGTGAGAAATGAAATGAGAGAATAATGGTTGCGTAGCTTTGTCATTGTTCAAAACTCACCTCCCCCCCCCCCCCCCAACAAAGGAATTAATTAAAGAGGTTGAAGATTGGTCAGTCTGTCGGTCAATTGAATCTGGTGTGGCCGAAATCACTAGCCCGTCTCCGTGGTCTAGTGGTTAATGTATTGGCGTTCTAAGCCAACGACCCTGGTTCGATTCCCGGCGGAGACATTTTTTCAACCTTTGCAAAAATTTCAAAAAGGGAGGACAGCTCTGGGGAACTTTGAAATAAGCTACGCAACCATTATTCTCTCATTTCATCTCTCACAATTAAAATTATTTCCACGAGAGTTGCGAAAGCTGTTTTATATGTTATTTCCTTACAATTGTTTATAATTTTTCTAATGTATACATGTATCTCAAAGTATTCACTTGGATCCAGCTGAGGCATGCGGCTTGTCAATGTTCAAAACTCACCTGCCCCCGACAAAGGAATTAATTAAGGAGGTTGCGAGGACCACCCACTGCTCGTGGTTTCAGCGTTAACCACGAGCTCGCTTGTGGTTGTAGAACTACAAGTAAACCTATAGTTTTCAAAACTTCGAATCCTTTCATGTGGTTTGAAACTACAAGATAACTACAAGCTAACTTAAAGTTTTGAAACTACAAGCGAAACTTTAGCTCCCATCTTGTGAACCTGATTATTAAGATATACTTTCACACACCTTTTAGGGTCATTTGTATAACCTATCACAGGATTTTTTTTTTTTAAGGGGGGTGTCTTTTTACTCCGAAATTCTCTGACAAAGAAAAAAAAAAATTTAAAAAATGGCGTCAAAAATAAGCTTACGCTTCATTTCTAAAGGAGGGTCTTTTAACACCTAAAGGGGAGTGTTTTAACACCTAGAGGGGGTGTTTTAACACCAAAAGTGAGTGTTTGAACACCTAGAACACCTAAAATACCCTCCTCTTGCCAAACGAGGTTGTTTTAACACCTTAAGGAGGGTGTTTTAACACCAAAAGGGGGTGTTTGAACACCTAGAACATCTAAAACACCCTACTTTTTTTCAAAGGGGGGTCTGAACACCCACAACACCCCCACCCCCCGCCCCGCTACGAGTATGCGCACACCGCTGTGAGTGGGTTTTTAAAACTTTTTTCTGCGAAGAAAAAAAAAAGAAGAAAAAACAAATGTGCTTTGAACTAAACGCAAGCGTATCAAAAGGCTGATTCTGGTCAGAAAAAAATTATTTAAAAAAACTAGATGCTAATAAGAGTCCAGGTTATGATGGTATCCATCCTAAAGTATTGAAGCGTTCTGTTTTTGCAATAGCTCAGCCTTTGTGCAATATAATCAATCTTGCCATTAAATGTGGCGTCTTTCTGATCCTCTGAAAATTGCCAAAGTTTTGCCTATTTTTAAAAAGGGAGATAAATCTATTTTGAATAATTATAGACCTATTTCAGTTTTATCTGTTTTAGTAAAGTTTTTGAAAAGATAATTTGTGATCAAATGATGAATTATATAGAAAAAAAATATATATTGTATAAAAGACAATATGGTTTTAGAAAAAGGCACAGTACTCACCATGCTCTTATAGATCTTACAGATAAAATTGCAAATGTATTTGAAAATGGCAAATTTTTAAGTGGACTATTTTTACATCTTTCTAAGGCATTTGACTGTATGGACCATAAAATTTTAATTGATAAATAATATTTTTATGGTTTCGGGGGTGTTACAAAGACTTTTATATACATTTAGCTGTCTTTGATGTACATTTTTGCCTTTGTATTATTTTATATGTACATCTCATTTATGACTTTTTTTTACCCTGTCATATATTTTTATCTTGGATACAAATAAAAAGCCACATAGACCAGTAGACCAATCAATCAATCCATAAAAAAGGAGCTCTAAACGCACCCTTAGTTTCCTCTCTTGAAAACCAAAATAAAAGGGGCGTTAATTCTGTGTCGAAAGATATCAGTTAACGCCTTTCTGGCTCTTAGCCCAAGGTCTATGCCAATATTAAGGTCAATAACGGAGTAATAAGAGATAAATGCATTCATGGATGAATGGTGTTGAGAGAAGAGTCAATATATTTGTTTAGATTCGGGTGGGGGGCGTGAAGGGGAGGAGAACTAGATGGTACAAAAGGAAAATGTATCTCATCTATTGTCCTTCTTGCATGATATCACATGGGAAAATATCGAATCTTCCTCATTGCAGCAACAATATTACTCAGTGGCGTAGCCAGGATTTTTAAATGGGGGGGGGCAGACTTGAAGGATCCAACCACGTAGCCATGGTAGCCAGGATTTCATTTTAGGGGGCAGTTGTGAGCACATAAAGCGTGCAAAATCGGTGATGAGCACGCAAAGCGTGCTCCCCAGGGGGATGGGTGCAGGGGCAGTTTTCCCCCTCCCGCGCGAAGCGCGAAAGCTCTGACGTTTTATAGTAAATTTGAGAGAAAGATAACGGTTCGTAGCACCTTTTTTTTAAGCGAAAAGTTACTTCGACGCCCGGGCTGCTTTTCAATTATTTGGACGCAATACTGCACTGTATGTAACAGGGGTGGGTGCAGGGAGGGGAAGTTTTCCCCCTTCCCGCGCGAAGCGCGAAAGCTCTGACGTTATGGCAAATTTGAGAGAAAAAGATAACCGTGCTCGTAGCAAACAATTTTTTTGGGCGGAAAGTTATAGTTCGACGCCCTGACTGCTTTTCAATTATTTGGAAGCAATATTGCACTGTACGTAACGGGGGTGGGTGCAGGGAGGGGGGGGGTGTTATTCCTCCCTTCCAGCGCAAAGCGCGAAAACTTTGACGTTTTAGCAAATTCTGAGAGAAAGATAACGACTCGTAGCGCCTTTTAAGGCTTTTTTCTCTCACTTCCCCGCTTTTTCGCTCTAGCTATTTTTTTTTTTAGGGGATGAATAGGGGGCATGGCCCCCTTGTGCCGCCCCCTGTCTACACCAGTGATACTAATGAAACTAATATATCCATGTTTGATGTCATTTGTTAAACGAGATCAATGGCGTGGCTACGGCAAATGAAATGGCAAATAAAAAAAGAAAGAGAAAAAGAGATGAATAGAGAGGCAGAGAAAGAGAAGGGAAGAAAATTAAAAATTAGAAGAAGACGCGGCGACCCCGAGCTACACCATCCCGTAATAAATGTCTTTGTTGATTCGCAATTCATACACCGAGTAAGACCGTTAGCCCCCCTCCCCTCCACACCCGATGTTGGTACCCACCCCTCGATGTCTGGACCCACGCTCCTCAGTAAATAGGGTTACTCTTGTTAGTAAATTTAATGACATTCACACTCATAATGTAGGTTTTGATTTACACAGTTGTGTTTGCTTAAAGAGTTGGGAAATCAAACACACAAAAATAATGTCCTTTTGGATGATGATCTTCTTTTTTATTGGTATAATTATACAGTTTTTATTGGCAAGCGTTGGGTTTGGTTTCTGTTGTCATGGTAGGCGATTGGGGCATTTCTCCTGTTGGAATGTTTCAAATTTTATCATTCATATGACCATTTGGGACATCAATAATATTGCAATTCAAGTTCTTTGAAAATTCAGTCGTAGACAAGTCATAAATGTGTGGGTGGATGTTGGGTGTGTGTGCTTCTTTTTTCCCGTGGGGAGGGGGGGGGGGGGGTAACTGATTGTACTTACCAAATTGAAGGGGTTAATTTCGCGATTGTTAGCTTTCAAATAATATTTTGGCCTATTATGATTTGACTTTGTACCGAATAAAATCACCTTTAGAAATTCAGAAAATTCAAGATGTGCTGTAATCAATCATCCGATCATCATAACGAATGACGAGTAAATATTTGCAAGAATATCGAAATCTGCCCTGCGAACTCATTCTCGTCATCACTTGCGCTTAAAGATCATGTGCAGTTTTCGTAGCAAAAAGGAAATTGGAAAGAAACGTGTTAGATATATTTTCATGTTGTTCTCCTTTTATAAAAAAAAAAGATATATGTACGAGATCAATTGGTATTCCTTCCATGATTTCCGGTTAATTTTAGTGTACATATCTGTGACGAACGCTAAATAACGGCTATACACTGCCCTTCCACCACTACGGCTGCCCGCAAAACAATGTCATTGCTGCGCAAGAAGATAGTTACATTACCTTTGATTACTTGACGGTATGTTTCCTTTATGAGTTGATATTTAGATTTTCAAAAGATATAGGAAAAACCCGGGGAAATCCCCTTCAGTTACCCTTGAGATAACGATTTCACAATAGAAAGAAAGCCCCATGGGGCTGATTATAAACATATTTGTAAGATTAAGATTAAAATTGTGTTGTCATGGAACGACTGAGGGAGAACCGAGACACCACCTCCATGACCTCTAACTCAAAAAGTAATTAACCTTTTATCAGTTAGTTAAAATCCTACAAAAGTTTATAACTATCAGTGTTCACATATACATCCACAGCTATACTGCGATTCTTCATGTAGGTTTAATTTTATCTTCCTTTTTTTTTTGACCACTTTTTATTCTATTTTTCAGCATTCAATGTCAAATATTTTATAATTATACCACTTAGCTGTAGTAAATACCCCGCATACAATAGTATGTCCCGATCCTCTGCAATAATATGTTTTGCGATAAATAGCAAAACTAATATCTTGCAGACACTTGTTGCTGTTTTTTACTATCGGGGTGAACTGGGACACTCTGTCCCAGTTCACCCCAGTTCCTTTTTGTGTAAGTAAGGAATATTAGCTTTAATCAGTCATAATCCATGGACATATTACATGAAAATATCTTTTAATTATACATCAAAAATTCGCAATAAAGTCATATCGGTCAATTCCTTTTGACAGGTCATTCACACAAAATGTTTATCATTCATCCAATATTTTTCTAGTGGGCATGTATAAGTCACCTTTACAAGTGACTCATAAGCCTGTTTTTTTAAAGGGATATATTACCTTTAACATTCTGAGCACTTATTTCGAGACAACCACCAGAGAAACATGGTGATTTCATCTTTTTAAAAAGTTTGTCCAACTTCTCCCCGACTGTCCCACTTCAGCCCTGGCACTGTCCCAATTCACCTCGGGGTTGTCCACTTCACCCTGTTCAAGTACCTCATTTTAAATGATTATTTTGCATAAAAACTAGAAATACATTGATTGAAAAATGAACAGTGCAAGCTGTAATAATTTTGATAATTTTAATAATTGGCGGATGGGTAAATAGCCTTCACAGGCTTGATTAGCCCAGCTACTGACGCAGTCGAAATGACAGTTCGTGTGAGCCGGGTTTACCTCTTACTGTGCCAAGGGGTTCAGCTCTCTTCAAACTTTTACCAAAATGAGATCAATACTTACTTTTCAAATGTCTGCACTTCATCAACCATCTTTTATTTCACAAAATATCGTGTACAATAGAAATTTATTACCATTTCTTATGATATCAAACATTATTACTTTACCCTACTTTATGTATAAGAGTTATTGAAAATTACATTTGATTTTCTTTTTTCTTTTTTGTCCATTATTTTTTAGTTTCTCACTTGTTCACTATTGTTTAATATTAAAATAAGGTAATATCTTTTTAAAAATCTGCAATTTTCTCTGAAAATTTTTATGTAGCATATAATTATAATCATATATTTAGAATGCTTGATTTATGCTCAACATTTTGATATACATTGGACACAATATACGTACCTTTCCATGTGGTCGAGCAATTGGTGAATGAAAATTACAAGTCTACCTGTCACATGTATGTGACATCGGCACTGAAAGAGTTAAGAAGAACACCAGTATCGAATCTGAATAAATTTAGTTTCATCGTTTTTCTTTCCATGTTGGTGTTGTTTTCACACTTTTTGATCTTGAAAAGATGGAATAAAAAAAATATATTTAATTTGATGGTGATGTTTTTCTAACACTTTTATCTGGTGTGAACTTTGTGCAGTGGTTTTTGCAGTGAGTACGGTCTATCCCCAATTCTGCAGCCCACGCCTTTAATACAGCGGAGCAAGTTAGGTTTACTCAACCATTCATTTAGCCACTCTCCTATGTGGTAAATGCGCGAGAGAAAACCTGCTCCAGTGTGTTTCATGGTGCGGTCGAAGTCGGATCCATTGGTAAGTCTTATTCCTAGATCTGGCGAAATAAGTCACAAAATCATTGAACTAAATCAGCATAATAGTCATGTTTCGGCTTCTAAATTAATTCAAGACAAAACATTTCTGTAGATATAATATACAGAATTAAATTTTTGATAATGAAAAGCATGAAGTGTGCATTATATTTTTTTAAAGTTTTGCATAATATTTTTCTTTCACTTTATCTGATGTTATACAATAGGATTACACGAGAAATAGGAGAGGCGGTATAATAATTTTTACTAAAAATCTTCTTGATTCAGTTGAGTGTACCAATATTTGCTCCTGTTATAACCGTAAATTTGAGATAGATTATGTCGATTTATCATGTTACTTTTCTTACATTTTAATTAATTAATCATTTATTTATTTCCATCCATGGATCGGATGCTCATAATTTTTTTTCGGTGTTACCTATTTTTATTCTCATACCATTGCATTTGGGAAAGGAGCCGTTTCGCCTATCCCTTTTTTTCTTTGTCCCTGACTTTATGTTGGTCATATTGCTTAATAATAAGAAAAATTACGATAATAATTATAATTATGATAATGATAGAATAATAAATAAAAGTGATAATAATAATAATAATAATAATAATAATAATGATAATAATAATAATAATAATAATAGTAATAACGATAACTACAGTGGTCCCAGAAAGAAGTAAACAGTTGGTAAAATTCTCCCAAAAAAAATGTTTTAAGGAAATTTTTATACCAGTGGATAGCTTAGGGTCTCTTCTATCAAATAACACCAAAATGTCTCACAATATTTTATACTTGAGTGAGCAAAGGCCAATAATGAGAAAGGGTGCAAAATCCAGTCTTGACAAGAATTGATATTAGCTCTGGCTGTATCAGCCGAGCTGAGAGTCATGTAAAGGCTTAAAAAATTTCCATATTCTGATCAATTAAAGACAATTTATGAAATAACAGGCTATGTTCTCAGTAAGTCCTAACACATTCCATCAATATTTTATGCTTGAGTAAGTAATTAACTATTTTGCTGGGTGTTTCAATATGTTACTTTTGGTGAATCTTTTAATTTCAGCTGGCTTGCTTACTCAACCATAAAGTTTTGATGGGATATATCAGGAAATACATTGAACAAAGTATGTTCTTTCATAAATAGTCTATCAATGATCAGAATATAACATTCAAAGTCTTTTCATGACTATCAACTTGGCGCATACCAGCCAGAGCAACAATAAACATTTGTCAAGAATGGATTTTACACCATTTCACAAAAGTGGCTCTTGCTCACTCAAGCATAAAATATTGTGAGATATTTTTGTGTCATTTGATAGAAGAGATCATAATTATAAGCTAACCACAGGTATGAAATTTTCCTGAAAATATTTTGAAATATTTAATTGGGGAGACTTTTTCCAACTGTCAATTTCAAACGGTTCTTAACTTTGTTGATACCATCCAAAACAAATACCAATTTTCGTCAAGTCCGAATTTTGCACCCTTTCACAAAAGTGGTTTGAGATCACTCAGGTGTAATAACTATAGTCAGATTTTTTTTGGTGTTCTTGTATAGGAGAGATCCTCAGCTATCTACTTGAATTAAAATATATTGATAATATTTAGAAATATTCATTTGGGGAGACTTTTATGAGCAACGATAATAATAATGATAACAGTAATGTGAAAAATATAACAAGAACTACAAAATTAATATTCTTGTATGTTCCCCCTCTTTACCAGACTGGCTCTGTACTTTGAAAGCAAAGATGGCTCTGTCTGGCTTTGTATTTTGTCTCGGGTTTACGGTTTTGTTGCAGTGTATCGTCTTCGTTCAGTGCAGTAAGTTTTCTTCTTTACCAATACGTCAAATATAATAATATCGACAATGTAGGCCTCGTGAGTGTTTGGGTATCTTTTTGTTCGAGTTCATGAGAAAAACGACCCACGAGACCGACAATATCTGTCTCGTGGGCCTTCTGACAACTTCTTTTTGTGGTTCATGAGACAGACGACCAATGAGATTGTCAGTCCAAGGGACCGATAATATCGATCTTGAGTGCTTTCTGATTACATTCTCTTACTTTTCTATTCTCGGTCTATACATATTACCTTGTGTATATCTTTAATTTTGTTTTATTATTGTAGTTCTATGTATGTACACTTCAACTTATATATTTTCTGAAGAACTTAGATTTGAAACACAGGTTGAAAAAGGTTCAATAAATGGATACATTATTTCATAGATTGGAAGCCGAATAAACATAGCTGTAGTCATGTCAGTAAAAGCTTTTGTCAGTACATGGTAATAATTTTACTTCATAACTTTGCTTTGTATATTCAAATAAATATAAAAGAATGTTTTAAGCACTGCTTTAATGGGGAAATTTCGATACACGGAACAGTCTGAAGACTTAAAGTATAATGAGTGTCAATTTTCAGTTTGTTAAAAATACGTGCAACGTCCTTTTTTGAGCAGTGAAGATAATGGATTATATCTTTGTACATGGTGGCTGTAGAATGGGGATCTCACACAGCACATACCTTCTTATAATATATATATATATATATATATATATATATATATATATACATATACACACACGCGCGCGCGCGCATATGGATAACGAGGTGGTAATGCATTATTAGCCAACTGAAGTTTATTTTCCAAATTTTCGAAACGACCACGTGAATTCTTCAGGCAAACGGATAAAAATTACACTTATTTTTGACATATATTATAATATAATATAATGTGTGTGTGTGTGCGTGTGTGTGTGTGTGTGTGTGTGTGAGTTCGATGTGGCGTAAATAGTGATCAGTGTGTGTGTGCATGTACTAGTGTAGTGGGTATTCCAGACACAAATTTGCATACACTCTTCAAAATGCGTGGTCGGATATTGTGTGGTCAAATTTATTCGAATTTATTCGACCATGTTTCGCGATATTTTTAGGACTTCACCAGATGCAAAAACTTTCAGTATAATAACCACCCATTTTATGTTTGTTTGTATTTGCCATTTTTTTGGGGGGGGGGGGGGGGGGGTCTTTTGGTGTTAGTTTGTGTTTTGTACAGGATCATCTTATCATAATTATTTGTGACTGCTTGATGATCTAACAACTTTGTAAAAAAAAAAAAATTCCCTTGAGATGTATTTGCATGTTACTGTCCTTACTATTCTTTGTAAGAAAACTTTTTTATACATTCATTGACTTTGCAAGGTTTCATAAAATGTGGTGAAGTAATTCAATTTACTTCATTTCCCTTCAATTAAAAGTTAGAAGTTCTGTTGTTGATATATTTACAGGATAAGCTTACTTTCATATCATACTATAATTTTTTTAAGGACATTATTATAATATGGTCACTTGTTTTTAATACACTTTAATAATTTTTGTTGTAATTTTAATGAACCATGTGCCTATATGTCTACAGTTCTTTTCCGTATTTTTAGTTATGTTGATAAATATTTCGTACATCTACCTCGTTATGGGTTTGATGGTACTTACACCTAATAATCCCCGTTTCCTCGCAAAGAGAAACATAATTGCATTTCGCAACTACAAATACAGTCGAACCATACTATTTGTATGAAAAATTGGAAAATCCAGATTTCTTGCACGATTGCTCAGTATCTCAATACAATTCCGTTTTACTGAAAAGAGCATTGACATTTTCATTTAAAGCTTTATATTATGTTGAATTTTTATGGGCCAAAAATCTATTCCTCGTTAGCTAATCAACCTTGTCAATTGAACAATAGTAATAGATTTTTAAAAAGCTGGGAGGTCTGCACTAAACTGTGTGACTACATGGTACCTCATAAGGTAGCTTAGCGAAATGTAGTGGTGCATAAGCACGGGGATTTTAAACAAAAGAACGCAAGCGGCCAATCAGCGACAGCGTTTCTCGCTTCCGGGATTTTACCCCCTGGGGAACGAAGACTCTGTGTCTGACAAAAGCGATCCCGTCTCCCGGTGCTGAAAAGCCGCGATTTATTTTTGGTCTTCTCTACAGACTCGTTAAAACGCTATATCCCCCTCTACGGCTACATTATTGTGTACTTCTACGTGTTTTTCTCTACGCGGCAAACCACTATTATGACGGCTCAAGTCTGCGGGACACATTCATGATGATCCGTTGTATTAAATTTTCTCAATACGTATCTATCTATTCCTGTATTTATATACTTCGATAAAAAAACTTGTAAATAACAATCTAATTGTTTCGTTCTATATTACTGGGGACTCTGAAACTAGCATTTACTAAGAGCAGTGAGTCTATCAGTATCGAAATTCTCTGTCTTTTAAAAATATTTTTAATATATATTTTCATGGTAGGCTAAAATCAGTATGTAGGCTTTATCGTTTAACGAGGGAATTCAAGAGGAACATCGATTTGAATACCGTTTTTGTTTTCCTCATGAAGAGTATTATTGTTTATTCATAAATATTATTTATTTCTTCTTTCATGGTTAAAACAGATATCCGAGAGAGTCTGGATCATTATTACGAGGTTAAAAGTATTGCGTGCCTTTCAAATATATTGCTCTTATTGACTTCAATTATTTCTGCCCATCACCTCTTTCTGTCAATAACCTCTTACTAATTGAGATCCCAATCTCCATCAGAATTTTGTGCAGTAATATATGCGCCCACAAGTATAAAGGGCATGAAATAGTAGGTAAAAGGTTCGAAATTCGAAGGAAATCGTAATTTCTGATTGCCTTGCTTCAGTCTTATAATCGCAAATCGAGAGGGACAGGGTAACATGTCCCCCCCCCCCCCCAACACGATGGTAATTGTCATTATGGTGATGATGATGATGTCGATGATACTAATAATAATAATAATTACATTATCAATAATATTAGTAAGTAGGCAAAAGATTGTTTTCTTGTTATATTGTGATAAGGATGTGCACTGACGAATATTTCGGATTATATTGTAGATATTCTTGTTGTCATGGCAATAAAATTTCAAAGTGATTTAGAAGCTCGAAGGGGGGGGGGCGGGCTGTAAAGGTTGCGCCGTGGCTAATTATTTATATACATCAGCCAATCCTTTTCAGTTGTTTATCCATTCCTGAATAGCCTACTGAAGCAAGGAATGATAACATATAAAACGGAGAGAATGCAGCCCGTTCATTTGTCAGTAGTCGGAAAATTAGTCAACGTAGAGCAGGGGCGGCGCACCCGGGGGCCAGGGGGCACAGTGCCCTCCCACTTTTTCAAGTACCCCAAAAGTGCCCTTTTTACATCTGAAAAATGCCCCCCTTCCTCTCTGATAAGTGCCCTTTTTACTATTAAAAGTGCCCCTTTTCCTTTCTAATAAGTGCCCCTTTCCCTGCTGATAAGTGTTTTTTCCCCTCCTGATAAGTGCCCCTTTTCAAAATCTGATAATTGGCTCCTTATCTCTCTAATAAGTGCCCTTTTCTTCTGATGATAAGTACATTTTTACTTCTGATAGGTGCCCCTTTTCCCTTCTAAATAGTGCCAACTTTCCCCTTCTGATAAATGCCATTTTTACATCTCATAAGCTCCCCTTTTCCTATCTAATATGTGCCATTTTCCTCTTCTCATGAGTGCCCCTTTTTACTTCTTATAAGTGCCCCATTCCAACTCTGATAAGCGCCCTTTCCTCTTCGGATAAATGCCCCCTTTTACGTATATTTCCCGTTGTTTCTTACAAATAAAGCCATATCTAACTTCAAAGAATCGATGCGGCTTTATGTAGTAGCAGGTACACATATTACTACAATGTAAGGCAGTGGAGCTGGAGGCAAGAGGGGCATAATGCCTACCCCCCCCCCTCCCCCGCAGCAAAGGAATTCTTATTCCGCTATATATTCGAATATGCCCATAATTTACACCAATTAAGGGCAATATTTTCTGAAAATCTCCCCAAAACTCCCACGCTACGCTCGCTAGCTCTCATGAAAGCAAGCAGATCGCATGAAGTATGTTGATATAGATGTAATCCTTAAGAAAAGCGACAGGGATAATGTATGAATTAAAAGATAATTCGACATTCCCCCAATTAATTTGCTGTTGTCAATTTCATTATATCGCTATAAATGATTCTCAACCAAAGGAATTCAGCATTAGAAAAAAGTCTGAAAATTTTTGCTCGCTCGCTTCGCTCGCTCGCACATGAGTCATTAGACCACCACACACAACTGCTAATTTATTGGGGAAGCTGAAGCAGTGTCCAGAACCACAATAAAAAGGAAGAAGATGATGCCTGATAATGTATTAATCATGTTGACTGGACTGTAGGGTAATACCAATGTCACAAAAATGGTCCTTTTTTTCGTTTTATGTTCACCCCTTGTAGGTGCCCCCTTTTCCCCAAAAGTGCCCTTTTTGGCTGGTGCCCCCCCCCCCCCACTTTGAAAGACGCTCCGCTGCCCCTGACGTAGAGAAATAGCCCAGGCCAAACCCGGTTCGAGCTGACAAGTTTTTTGTGAATAACATGGATAGTCTAAGTAACTGTAAGGGGGTAAAATCTCATAATTTATGTAAAATGGGGTGACTATTTCGGGAAAGTTCCCAGACTATGTAAGTTCTATGTAAAACAAATTGCATGGGTTAATCAATGTGAACAAGAAAAGAGTAGGTTCTATTTAAGTTTATTATAGGCTAAATTGCAAGTTCAGTGTATGATAACAGAAGGACGATACAGGTAACAAACCAGTATTATGTAACAGGGAACAAAGAAAGACATCCCAACGGAGTGAATAGGCATTGTCTAGTGCAGGTGTCAGGCCACCGGCCGAGGTGCGCTTAATCTTTCCATAATGGAGAGTGTTCTTAGAACACTCCGAGTCATGTGCATCATAACAACTTTCGAATGACTAAAGTTCACAATTTGAACTCTTCGTAATACAATGAATAACCTATGTTTAACACTCCTACAAAATATCAACCCAATCCGACAATTCATTTCATGGCGGTTGCTATGGCCTTTTGATTCACTCTCTGTTGATTTTCTTTATTGTTTTGTTGCTCCGCACGCTTGAATAGCCCCTCTGTAGAACAGCTGAGCTGCAATGGCACGGCTGAGCAGGGCGATCCTTCCAATATTATTTTCTCATGTTATCATGCATGTTATTATAATATATGTTCTTATAATTGGTAAATAAAATAAGAATAGTCTACCCTTAAACATTCGTTCCTGCCCTTCAGCTGAATCTTTCAAAAGAAATCTTAATACTTATTTGTTTTCTCTATGATTGGATTTGGTTGTGTGCACTCGGAGAGCAAAATAATTACTTTGTTTCATTTTTTTCTTATTGTAAAGCGCCTTGAGCATGTTTATATGGAAAGGCGCTGTATGTATGTATGTAAATCAATCAAATCAAATATAGGCCTCAACTTTAGAGCTCATTTCCTCCCTAACTGATACCAGCAAACCTATCTTACAAGCTCTTTTCGTTCGCTAAATCAAAAGGGTTGTAAAGTTTCAAGTTTAAAGCTGAGACTTTGTTCTATCCAAATAGAATAAAATCAGATTTGTTTGTTTGTTTGTGTGTTTGTTTGTTGTTTTTTTTAATGTTTTTTGTTTGTTTGTTTGTTTGTTGTTTTTTTTACGGGGGGGGGGACTTTTTGGTGGCTTTGTCGTGCCGGGTCACACATGTTCAAGGACGTTTTTTTGTTTAAAGGGCCCTGTCCAAGGGTCCCCGCCGCAATACTCGCAATACACGCGAATACACCCCTCCCCTTTCCTTTCAGTCACATAACAGAGAAAAAAAGAGAAGGTGAAAGAGGGTGAAAAGAAAAGAAAAAAAAATCATTACGAAAAGTATAAGTATTTGCTGGCTCGCAATTTATTCATTTATTTTCATTTTTAGATTACATGCAAACATGATACTCGGTTGAAAGGCATCAGCCCCTCCCACGAGAAAATATGGCCATACGCCAGGATTTGATCATAAGTGAGCTGTTCTTTTATTTACGGGTGTGAAAAATTCAGGAGTGGGAAGGGGGTGGGTCTTGAAGTTCTTGACAAATTAAAGTCGGTTTATTTTTAAGCTTGTGCATGCAAGCCGGTGAATATATTTTAGTCAAAATTAGAAGTGAAAATTCTAAATAGAAGTCCTGCCCCCTCCCCGAACATGATTAATACATATCAAGCATCATCTTCTTCCTTTTTATTGTGGTTCTAGACATGTTTCAGCTTCCCTAACTGGCAGTAATGTGTGATAGTCTAATGATCCATGTGCGAGCGAAGCGAGGAGCAAAAGTTTTCTGACTTTTTTCTAACGTTGAAGTCCTATGTTTGTGCATTTTTTTACGGCGATATAATGAAAATGACAAGAGAAACTTAATTTGGGGAATGTCGAAAGATATTTTAATTCGTGCTTTAACCCTGCCGTTTTTCTTTAGGATTTCATCGATATCAACATACTTTAGTATGATAAATGCTTGATTTCAATATGTATTATAAGAGTTTGGGGGAAATTTTCGGAAAATATTATCCTTACTTGGTAGTATTATGGCATATTCGAGAGAGCGGAATGACAAATACTGTGCTGGGGGGGCATGGCATGCCCCTCTTGCCTCCAGCCCCACTGCTTTACTCTGTAGTTTAGTAATGGGTACCTGTTAAGCCGCACCGATAATTTGAAGCTATATAAATATGGCTCTTTTTGTAAGAAACAGTGGGAAATATTGGTAAAAGGGGCATTTATCAGAAGAGGAAAGGGTGCTTATCAGAGGTGGGAAGGGGCAATTAAAAGAGGTGAAAAGAGGCACTTATGAGGAAGAGGGCACATATTACGTAGGGAAAGGGGTAATTATCAGAAGGGGGAAAAGGGCACTTATTAGAAGGGAAAAGGGGCACCTATCAGAAGCATAAGTGCTCTTATCAAATGAGAAAAGGGCACAAATTAGACAGAATTAGGGGCATTTATCAAAAGGAGAAAAGGGCACCTATAAGAGAGAAAGGGAACAGTTTTCAGAAAAAAGGGACACGTTTTGGGTACTTCAGACTATAGAAAAACAGAGGGGGAATCACATCAACTGCACGTGGCCTTTAGTTAAGCACTTTTTTTTATAGGGTGCTGCCATCAGTTAGGGTTTGATATATTTCAAGATATGTATCATACACTGAAGCCCCTACTCTGTGCAATGAAAAGCTACTTCAGTGAAAGGCTTGTGTCTCAAATTTTGCATAGAGCTACATAGGCGTATCCAGGGGGGGGGTCGCGGGGGTCCGGACCCCCCCTTTTTGGCGCGTTTTTTTTTTTTTTTTTTTTTTTTTTTTTTTTTTTTTTTTTTTTTTTTTTTTGGCGCCGTCTTTCTTGGCGTTTTTTTTTTTTTTTTTTTTTTTCCCCCCCAAGAAATTCTGCCGACCTGATCATGCAAGATACTGCGTAGGCCCTATTCATTACCCATTGTTTCATTCTCCGTCGCAAAGTAGGCCTAAGTACTGTACTGCCATTCCAGATCAGATATGCGGCGCGGCACGCATAGGTTTATGCATGCGACTTTTGATCGTACGTACGCTGTCTTGCAACTATGCTTGCAACCCTCGAGGAGGCAGGCTGCACGCGGCATCATTCAACTTCAAGTCACTCATTCGAGGCAACTCGTCATTCTAGACAATACCAAAGCACAAGTATCCATATAGGTAAATAATTTTTGCTTGGCCCAAATATATAAATGCAGCTCTGCTGCAGGTTAATTGATAAAAACTTTCGGCGCTAGTGCAGTTGATTAAGTAGTGGGCAGTGGCGGCACCAAGGGGGGGGGGGGGGGGGCATGGGGGGGGGGCATTTGCCCCCCCCCCCAGTCAGAAGCTTTGCCCCCCCAGTTGCCGCCCCAATAATTTTCGGAGTGAAAAAAAATAAAAGGGTGGAAAATGAAAAAGAAAAGAAAAGGAAAGAAAAAAGTGAAAAAGGAATGGAGAAAAGAAGGAAAAAGAAAGAAAACGGAAACTTGGAAAGCAGTGGCGGCATCAAGGTGGGGGGGGGGGGCATGTGGCAAATTTGTTCGCTCAGCTCGTGTAAATATCCTCATATTTGGGTAGTTTTATAGCTGAATAATTTCTGTACATTTCCACTATAATAGTGTCAAAATTTTTGCTCGCTCGCTTCGCTCGCTCGCAATACAGGCCTATAACTCCCACCACATAATCAGGCCGTGAGATGATCAAATTTCCTCATATTGGGGTAGTTTTATAGCCGAATATGTAATTTCTGTACATTTTTACTACGAAAAATGTCAAAATTTTTGCTCGCTCGCTTCGCTCACTCGCAGTATATAACTAACACCTCTTTATAATCGGGCAGTTCAGCTAGATGCTCAAAATGTCCTCATATCTGGGTAGGTTTATAGCAGAATATTCTGTACATTTTCACTACAAAAAGTGTCAAATTTTTTCTGTCCGCCCTTGCCCCCCCCAACATTTTCTTTTGCCCCCCATTTGCCCCCCCCCCACTTTAAAAATCCTGGTGCCGCCACTGGTAGTGGGGACATGCATCCCCGCCGTGGCCGGGGCACGGGCCGGGCGGGCCCGTTCGCTCCGTTCGGCCGCGAGATTACTAGAGTTTGGTTGGATGTGTTAAGTTGTTTTAACGTCATTTTACATCTTTCTTTTTAAGACGTATTTCAATGTCATTTTACAACTCTCTGTAATCTTTAAAATTATCATTGTCAATTGTTCAGTATTGATGTACTTAAAATCATCAACAACAAAACGTAAAGTTGCCGGAGGCAGAAGTAACGGCACATTGAACATGTTGAATGCCGTTTAAATGGTAATTAAATTTATCAGATGATAAATGCTATAAAATTTTTGGTTAAAATTGCAACAGATTTTGATGAAACCAAAACATACTCTCCAAAAAACAATTCTTTATTGGTATTTACATTTCCAACGAAATATCATTTTCCTCAACAAATATTTGAGATTTCGGTTGAAAATGTAGCGGTCTCGTATTACTTTCATGGGTAGGGAATAATGGACCATTTACCTATGACGTCATTAAGGAGATTATTTCATTAGGTAAACAAATTTTTGTCATTATTTCGGTACCCTGAGAAATAAAAAGAGTTGCTGAAAGCATTGGTAAACCTTACTAGTGTGTGTCTGTGTTCATGTTTATGCAAATTATGCAAACGTGCTTAAGGGTCTGGTATTCCCTACACCTACCCTATGGTTGTACATCGCAAGAAGTGAACTTCATGTGTCCATATAAAGGTTAAAGTTGTGAAGGTCAAGACTTAAAGTCACACAAAAGGTCAAAGGTCTGTCAGAGTCAACAAAAAGGTCAAAGTCACGAAATTCAAAGGTAATGACAGGTGCTTGGGGGGGGGGGGAGGAGGTTTGTTTTCTCCGAGGACTTTTGATATATTTTTTCTTGTTGTTGATTGGGAACGCTTGAATCTGATACATTGCACCATGACTAGTTTTGTGATACAAAACTTATTTATTTTGCCTAATGAGTAGATGCTGTGGTTGATTGTTAAATCCTGTGAATTTTCAGCAAAACTGGTATTGGTACTGTTGTTGATCGGCCTTGATTGTGAACTCCTGAATCTAAGGAACTTTCCCTTTTTTGTGTTCTTTTGTGATTTGTGATTTATAACTCGTGATGATGTAAACACTTGCGAATTGTTATCTCAGGGATGGGAGGAGATAATATAGATGATATTTAGTGAATAATTCTTCATTGCTGTAAAATGTGTACATGTATCACTAAAATTTACTAAGTGTGTTTGTACAGCATGCGCACACCCAATTCCTAGGTTATCAAGATAGTACTTCAACATTGAAGAACCAATCTCAAGTAATAAATCTCCAGATTTTATTCTTATTTGTCTCACTGGACTGTTTGTGTTGATGCCACATGCCATCTGAGGTCCTGCACAGCAATGCAGACTGGAAAATCTGGGAAAACTTTTAAAAAATATATATATACATATATATATTAATACAGTCCAATGGCGCAAATCCCGGAGGGGATGGGGGTATGCATTAACCCCCCTCCCAGTTCTGATGTACGGGGGGGGGGGGTGGCCTGTACAAATATACCCGCACTTTTTGATAAAAGATGGTAATTTGCAATCATTATATATGTATTTTCCATCTCAAATAAACAATAATTCCATGTAATATTAATAGATTAAATGTAATTTCAGTACAAACTAAGACATTTTCAGGCTCGTATTATCAAATTTTTGTGGCGCGCTCCGCGCGCCCAACTATATTTCAACATTAAAATAGTCAAACAGGCAATATATATATATATATATATATATATATATATATATATATGCCTATAGAGGCGCTTAGCGCCTTCGGCGCTTGCGTTTGCCAGAATGATAACTTCTCACCCTTTGGACCCCCCTTTTTTTAAAACCTTGATCCGCCCTTCGAGCTATATAGTTCGAAGAAGAAATAATAATGGGGGATCGGACCTATTGTGTTGAGTTGAATGCATGTAGGACGGAGGAATAATGGGGAGGCGGCTTTGGTTATACGTGCGTTCGAGCAGCGTCAGCGTTTGTTCTTATGATGAAAAGACAGGAAGTCTATTGACTACTGATATAAAGAAGTAATAGGAGAGAGAGAGCCCTACTGCTAATCCCTGTTAAACTGAACTTCCCTCAGTGACATAACAACATGTTATGCATAAGCCGCTATTACAGGACTCAGGCCGACAGCATGGACTGATGATAGTATTGATTTGATTTGGTTTGATGGATTCATGATATATTCTAGAGTAAAAATCCCCTCATTATACCATACTTGCCTCTTAGCTACTTTTTTTGCTGCATATCTAGATTAGCTCAAGCTAGAATGACACGCACTCTAAAAAGAAAATGCTCATGCGGACAAATATTATTGCATGCAAAGGGCTCTTTTTGGTATTTAGTTTTAAATATAATTTTCAATTCGATGATTTAAAAAGACATTAAAAAAACTGTATTTCTCACTAGCTTATACTAGTTTCACTTTCTGCAGAGACGTCGCTAGAAAATTTTGAATGGGGAGGGGATGACGCCAAAATTTTCCGACAAAGGTCTGACACTCAAATTTGCCTACAAAAAATGCCGCACCCTAAGCTGTACCCACAGAATTCAGTGGCTATACCCTAATCCCCCCCCCCAAAAAAAAAAAACACACACACACATAGAGAGAGCTTGATCATACCGGCCAGGCGGCCAATATTCTAATCTAAATACAGTAGTTACATAATTATCCTGGCTGCCCAAATATTTGAATATTCTGGCACCTCGCTACCTGAATATGAAGTGTTGCATTGTTGCCCGAATATCGGAACTTAAAAAATCATCAGGGGGAGGGGGGGGGGGGCGCAGCCCATTATCGAAGGGAGTGCCTTTTGTCCGAATATTAACTTTCCACTATTTTTTTTTTTGGGGGGGTAGCGGAAACAAATTTCCCAGATATATTTGTGGCGAGTGTGGAACCGAAAATTTAAGCAGTGGAAAGGAGAAATAATGGCCAACTTTAAATTCTAACTAGGCATATGATATTGGGAATACACCAAAGGCCTTCCCAAGGTTCTCGAGGGAAGAGGGGAGAGGGGGTTAGGACCAACAACAACCAAAATGATAGCAGATGCAAATCATCTAGAATTGTCAGGAAAAAGAAAACGGTATATATTTTCGCCGACAGCGCTTTGAACTGGAAGTAAGTTTATGGGGAACCGCTGGCCCTCTAGATCTGTAGGGTCTATCGAGGGATGGGAAAGGGGGGGGGGCAATAAAATGGACCCCCGCAAAAAGTAATAATATGTATATGAAAATTGTATCCCGGAATAAGATTCATAATGTATTTTTTCTCAGTCACACGAGAAAACATTCCATTTCGCGCCCAAAATGAATGGTAAATGAATCGTAAGCTAATTTCAAAATAATGCCGACTTTAAAAATATGACGATAAGAGTTATCGGCAGCAGATGGGGGGGGGCTTGAGGGATCACACTCCCACTCAAAATTGCTGTCTGCAAATGCGCCACCTCTGTCGGCAAAAAAGGAGGGAGAAAATGGGGAGAGGGAAGAGGAAAGAGAAAAGAAAAAGGAGAAAAGAGAAAGGAAAAGGGAAAGGGGAAGAAAAGGAAATTAAGCTAAAACAGAAAGAAAAGAGGGAAAGGAAAAGGGAAGCAAAGAAAAAGAAGGAAAACCTTTTTTTTTTTTTTTTTTCCTCGCTCTCAAAAAAGTGAATAGATAATATTCGGGCAAAATGCGCCCCCCTTCGGCAATGGGCTGTACATAGCCCCCTCCCGAGGATTTTCAAAGTTCCGATGTTTGGCCAGCCACCACTTCATATTCGGGTAGAGAGGTGCCAGAATATCCACATATTTGGGTAGTGAGGTTTCCTGATATGTAACTTCTGTACATTTTTACTAAGAAAAGTTTTTCGTTGTTGTTGTTTTTGTTTTTGTTTTGTTTTGTTTTGTTTTTTAATTTAGAAGTTGAAAAGTTGATATTCGGGTAAAAGGTGTCAGCCTATCCCCTTGCGAAAATGGGCCCGTATGATCATGACTTCTACATCTGCGATTTTCTTGTATCATTGTGTGAGGGGAGATTAGGGTGTACCGTGTAGCATTTTTTGGCAAATTTGGGTGTCACACTCTAAAACTCTGTCGGCAAATTTGGGTGTCCCACCCCTCCCCCATTCAAATGTTCTAGCGATGCCCCTGGATATCGGCGTTGATTCAATCTTCATTCCTCTTTCTGTCTGGACTACAAGATCCCTAATCTTTCATAAGCTTTTGTTTTGCCACTTTAATCCCATTTCAAGGGGAAATCTAGGAAAATCTGTACTGTCCCTTTCCTATTTAATGGTTTTTAATCTCCGATTTGTATACTTGAAACACATAGGCGTAGCCAGGGGGGCCCAGGGGGGCACTGGCCCCCTATTCAGCCCCTAAAAAAAAGTGAGAACGAAAAAGCGGGGGAATTGAGACAAAAAAAAACCTAAAAAGGCGCTAAGAGTCGTTACCTTTCAATCACAATTTGCTAAAACGTCAAAGTTTTCACGCTTCGCGCGGGAAGGGGAAATAACTCCCCCTTCCCTGCCCCCACACCTATTACATACAGTAAAATATTGCATCCATATTATTGAAAAGCAGTCCGAGCGTCGAACTATAACTTTCCGCCTAAAAAAATTGTTTGCTACGAGCTCTTATCTTTCTCTCAAATTTGTTAAAACGTCATAGCTTTCGTGCTTGGGGCGGGAGGGGGAAAAGTCCCCCTCCCTGCACCCACCCCTGTAACAGTGCATTATTGCGTCCAAATAATTGAAAAAGCAGTCCGGGCGTCGAACTATCTTTCCGCCTAAAAAAAAAGTGGCTGCGAGCCGTTATCTTTCTCTCACCCCCCCCCCCCCCCCCTCCCTTCACGCTTTGCGTGCTAATCACCAATTTCGCACGCTTTGCGTTCTCGATCACAACCGAACCCCCCTAAAATGAAATCCTGGCTACGCGGTTGGATCCTTCACGTCTGCCCCCCCCCCCCCCCCCTCCCCATTGAAAAATCCTGGCAACGCCATTGTTGAAATACCACACCATGCTCTACTCATATGGCTCAATAAGTTTCACTTCTTTAATACACTATCCCCGATGTAAAAAATAGCTCCAATACCATTATGACTATGATGATGATGATGATGATAATAATAAATAATTATAACAACAACATCAAAACCATGATGGTAATGCTAATCATAATCTTAATCATAATAATCACGATAACAACAATGACAATACTGATAAATAAAAATCATGTCTATATTGACATTTGAGGGGTAGCCTCATCAGTATTCAACTGATGACGGAGGCTTGGGGGCAAATCAATTACTAACCCAGCATTGAAAGCTACATGATTAATACTTTTTTTGATAGGGTCCTGCCATTACATCAGTTAGGGTTTGATATATTTCAAGATAATGTATCATACACTGAAGCCCGTAGTCTGTTCATTGAAAGGCTACTTTGAACAGTGAATGGCTTGTCTCAAATTTGCAAAGAGCTATAGTTCTTCGGAGAAATAATAATGGGGATCGGACCTATTGTGTTGAGTTGAATGCGTGGGACGGAAGAATAATGGGAGGGGCGGCTTTATACGTGCGTTCGATCCGCGCCAGCGTTTGTTGTTATGATGAAAAGACAGGAAGTCTATTGACTATTGATATAAAGAAGAATTAGGAGAGAGAGAGAGAGAGAGAGAGAGAGAGCCCAACTGCAAATCCCCTGTTAAACTTCAATTGTCCTCAATGACAAAGTAAAGTGTTATTATGCATAGGCGGCTATTACAGGTCTCAGGCCGACAGCAAGGACAAATGTTAGTATTGATTTGATTTGAGTTGATGAGTTAATGATATCATAATAAGATATTCTAAAAGTAAAAATCCCCTCATTGTACTATATACTTGTCTCTTCGCTACAATAGTTATTTGCTGCATATCTAGAAAATGATCATGGGGAACAATTTAATATCATTACATATAAAGGGGTTTTTTGTCTTTAGTTCTAAATGTAGTTTTCAATTCGAAAATTCAAAAGACATACAAAACTGCATTTCTCATTATCCTATAAAAGTTAATTTCTCTCGTTTTCCTTGCCCTTAAATTATAAGTAGATTTTTCCATCATCATTCACGTCTTTAATTTCTGATATTGATTTCCACGTCCTATCCACATGCTATCATCTTAGAAAATAACATATTTTTTTAAAGATAAACATGCGAACTGAGGAAAATAGAACAAGAATCAGAATATTTGGAGAAAACTGAGAAAAAGAGAGTGTGAGAGAGAGAGAGAGAGAGAGAGAGAAAGAGAGCGAGGGAGAGATTGAGAGAAGACGAAGGCAATCATTATATTGGGTTTAATGGCTGCCATTTCCATTAATTATGTGGTGTTGTGTTGTTGTTTTTTGTTTCCACCAGCGCCGTTCTAGTTCTTTTTTTTTGGGGGGGGGGGGAGCACACTATGATCGTTGAAATGCATTAGACATATTCTAGTCATACAAGATAAGAAGAATTGGAGAAGGGGAGAAAAAGGAATAAGAGGAGCAATAAAACATAAAGAACAAACTGTTAGGCAAGCCAATGCCATCGGAAACTCACTCTATTTTTAGAATAAATATATATTCTATTTATTTTGTTGTTATTGATCCAGTACTACACACTAGCCTTTCATACACATATACTGACAGAAGAGGGCGTACTTCCGGAATCAGTGAATGGTACCAAGAGCTTCTTTCTTTGAATTTATCAAGAAGATTGGCTCGGATCCGGGAAGACTGCATTATAGGATCCATGCGATCGTTATGTAGAAGGCACGGAGCTCAATGCAGTGTTCACGCACAATAAGAATGCGTCCGTTCCGGATGCGTTCTTATGCACCACGACATTTCGCTAAACTACCTAAGTAGCCAGTGTTATGGGGTATATGGGATTGAACGACCTTGAGACGTGTGAAATCACAAGTGATTTCTTTTTAAGACAAGCATGATAGGATTTTTTTTTAAATGTCAACAAGACTAAAGTCCATCTTGATGGACCAACTGGAGATGTCACGCGAAATATTAGTAGGTCGCAATATTTTTTATATCAGTTACTAAGTCACAGACGGATCTTCTAAACCCAAGCCTTTAATGTGTTGATCACAGAGTTTCTTTCTTTTGGTATTTCGCATAAATTCATATATTTACCAGAAACCTTCATTATCTGCCATTGTTAAAACTTCTTCTGGCACTACTCACAATTTCTTCAAATGCTCTTTTGGGGATAGGAAAGAAATCTCTATTTTAAGTTCTCTAAACTCAGCTGTATTATCCACCATCTGCCATTTGAAACCTTACCCTAACCTAAACCACGACCATAAATTTAAGCATAACCGGAAATAAATCATGATGGGACGCAGGACCAAAGTGACTAAAAGCTACAAGAGAAGCTGTCCCAATAATCTCATGGAAACCTAAACCAAATCCTAAAAAAATATACTCAACCAAAAATGTAAGCCCCCCCCCCCCGACACTATTCAATATAACTCGAGAAATATTTAATGATATTTGTTCATTCTTATAGCAAAGTATACAGAATCTTCTTACCCACAGTTTAATTACTTGTTTGTTTACGTTAATTATGTTTTCATGACATTATAATTTTTTATTGCATTTGATACGAGAAAAAAATGCACTTTGCCTCTCATAAATGCAATGCAGGTTGTGCATGTGTGTACACATTCAAATCTTTTGTACCATGTACTGGCGCATAACTTGTATATCAAATTTTTGAACTGCATTTTTAAAAAATACGATTTTTTTAAAGCAGTTTCATGAATCTAGATGACAACTTTAATAGGTGTCGTGAACTAAAGACGAAAAGAAATGAAAAGAGTACTTACACGTGAACCCTTCATTGTATTATACCGTGTGAGTCAGAAAAAAGTATACACTTTGAAAATTGCTATTTTGTTTAAAACTCAGTTATGAACGCAAAATTATCATACATATCATACATATAGTGGTACAGACATTGAGAATTGTTTTGGTTTTGATGGATAGTTCGTTTGTCTTCTTGCACTATCCACATTCTATTGTTAGTACATTTCAGTTGCCAGTGTTTCTGGGTCAGGCTGGCGTTCTGGTATGTGGATGGGTGATAAGGCAAGCACTGGTAAATTTCTCAAAGATATTTTGTAAGGTTATGAATAATAGCACGGTGGAGTTCGTTACTGGGCAGAGCTGTTGCTGGGTGGTTTGAGGGCTGTCTGGAATTTACTAATGTTAATGTATTATAGGATGGTGATTGGTGGTTGGGAATGAGTAATTTGTACGGAATTGGAAATTGCAGACAGTCCAGCTGAAAATAATTATTTCTTTTTGAAATATTTATTTCAGGGTTGCTGTTTTCCGGCTTGCTTGCGTGCTTCGGAGTTTTTGCAAGAGCAAGAAAAAGGGGACAGGTGAGAAACATGCCGAGAAAGATTCAGAGAGAGAGAGAGAGAGAGAGTGCGTGTGTGTGTGTGTGTGTGTGTGTGTGTGTGTATGAAAGAAAGGTGCGAGGGGTATTGAGACATGAGAATTGCGGAAGGGAAACAGTGAGAGACAGCAGGTGAAAGAAATAAGTGAGCGACGAGAAGAGTGTGAGGTACGAAAGACGTAGAAGGAGTGAAATGAAGAGAGAGAGCAGAAGAGAGAGCTGCGCAAGTGCGAAGAGAACAATGGCAAGTCGGAGAACTCAACTTGGAAAGTCAAATTCGTGGTTAATTAAGTCCTATTTAACATGTATTAATTATAGGGAGGATTAATTTATCCCATGGCGTCGTGGTGATCGGCCCTTTAGGAGGTTCGCCATGCGGTATTTTCCGGGGGGCATATAAAAGGAAAAGAGTCTTTGGGAAAAATGCAGGTCTTCGTTCAGCCATTTTGTTTTCCTCTGGCAGTTTAATACTTAGCCATGCAACTTTAACTTTTTGTCGATTGTCGGGTCGCCCAACTCAGAGATATAGGACGATTTGTACTGATTCTTCAACTTGGCTAAATTCTCTTTTGTAAATAAACTCTCCTTCACAACTCATTCAATTTTTGTGTGCTGTAATCCTTCGTCTCCGTCGTGCCGCCTCGCCGTACTGTGCCATTACATACTTATTTGGAAAAAGTATCTTATCCCGCATCATTCGGTACCATTTTTGTGTGGTATGTGTTCATGCTTGAATGAACAGGGGGGCATTGTTTGCGAGAGTGTAAAAATCAACTTGCGCCAACTACTCCTTATGATTGTTTTGTTTGAACAAAATATTTTGAATAGGGGCATTAATTCGGTCTTGGCAGATACAAATAAAGCTCAAACCGTCCCAAACAAAATTAAACAAGACACACATATTAAAACACACATACAGTTACACACACACACACACATTCCCGCACACTCAGGAAAATGAAGAAAAAAAGCAACAGACACGTTTAGTTTTTTCTCACATGGTGTACTCATCATAAACAGACATATCATGCAAACACGAATGCATCACAAATGCACACACAAACAATGACACAAACAAAATAAACATAAATAAACAATAGTCTGATTCAATTTGCTTTGTAAAACTCTTTTTTTTTCTTTTTGCTTGCTGCTTCAAAGTGTTTAACGATCGTGATGTGATGATGATTAACTGTCCTGCTTATGAGTACACCATGTGAGAAAAAATAAATGTGCGTGTTGCTTTCTTTTCTTCATTTTCATATGTGTGCGAGCGCGCGCGTGTGAGAGTGTGGGTGATTGTGTAAATGTATGTGTGTTTTAATATGTATGTCATGTTTAATTTTGTTTGGGACGGTTTGAGCGTTATTTGTATCTGCAAAGACCGAATTAATGCCCCTATTCAAAATGTTTTGTTCAAACATCACATAAGGAGTACGTTGGCGCAAGTTAATTTTTACACTCTCGCAAACAATGCCCCCTGTTCATCTAAGCGTAAACACATACCACACACAAATGGTAAAAAATGATGCGGGATAAGATACTTCTTCAAAATATGTATAATAATTTTGCGTTCATATAACTGAGTTTTAAACAAAATAGCAATTTTCTAAGTGTATACTTTTTTCTTACTCACACGGTATAACGGAAAGTGCAACTCGTTGCTTGTACCGACTGCAATAAAAACATAATTTCATTATAAAAACATTATCAGTTGTTCACAAATAACCGATCAAAATGTGGTTAAGAAAACTGTGCATACTTTGCTTTTTGAATAAACAGACTTCATCAAACATTATTTTGTCGAGTTACACTGGAAAGTGTCAGGGGAACTTACTTTTTTGTTGAACTTTTTTGTCGAACTTCCATGTCGTGTTTATTAAAGTAAAAATGCATTTTTTGCTTGTCAGAGAAACAAGGAGTCCAATGATGTGTCCCTCCATGTTTTAAGAGCGATTTCCCCGATGTATAAATGATATTTCAAAATTGCTTGTGCGCCTTGGGTGCCATAACTGGCAGAGTGCGCTTTATTACTACAAATTTATAATTTGTATCGTTATTCTATTTTTTTTTTACCTTTAACATTACTATTATCATTATTCTTATAAAATATCATTATCACAATTTTAGACTGATTTGTTTATCAACATTTTTTCTTTTATCTCCGCCTAGCTGACAAAATCTTTATAACGGATATAGTTGATGGCAAGATCTTCGTTGGGGAGAACAGAGGCCCCGGCTTTTACGGGGAAGACATCAATGAAGTGCCATTGATCGGGATTCAAGAACCTATCGGCATTGACTATGACTACCGGACCGATAAGATTTACTGGACCGACCAGGAAGCGAAGACTGTCAATCGTGCTTCGATTGACGGGTCCAACCAAGAGATCTTAATTGAACAGAACCAGGGAATTGGAAGTGAGTGTTTTGATTTGATTTGATTTGAGTTAAGTTGAGTTGAGTTCATTTTCATGTGATTTGATTTGATTTGACTTGATATGATTTGATTTGAGTTGATTAGAGTTGATTTGATTTATTTCAGTTTGATTCTCTACAGTGCGAGTCAGAAAAATGTTACACTTTTTAAAATGCTTATATTACAAATATGATAGAAATATCATAATTCTTGCACCACAGTAAGATAGAATAACTCTTCCAGTTTTATTTGATACCACATTGGGGAATCAGTAATGAATTTACTGGATAGGAATCAATCAATGTGTCTGGGTGAAAACCCATTTGCGCCAATATCAACAGTGGCTTGTCTTTGGATGAGACTGCACAATGAGCAAAAAAGCCTTTTGTAATGATCATTGAGTTATTCTAAATCAGGCAAGGGGCTGTTGAAGCTAATGCTGAACAGATCCTGTGGAAAGGCCCCCAAGATCTCCAGACTTAACACCCATGGACTTCTTTGTTTGGGGAGCGTTTCATCAAGTGTCTTGTTAGGGATTTTTACTGACAAATTTGCTCTCAGCCAATCAGATGCAAATATTGCAGTAGCTTATAACAGTTGTCGCTAAAAATCACTGACAAAACGCTTGATGAAACGCTCCCCTGAAGTCCAAGGTGAACAGCAGCCCACCTGCAGACCTGGATGACTTGCAGACAGGCAGACACTTCGTAGAGCCAATGGCAGCGATGCTCCATCGAGCTCAGAAATGCATCGAGAGAAATGACGCCATGTGGAAGATTGAAAGCTATGTCCAAGTGCCCAAAATAACTATGAAAAGGGATTTTTCAGTGAAGATCACTGAACATTATGACTTCTGGCTTTATTTATTTATTCATTTATTTATTGTTTTTCATGTTTATTTGTTTTGATTAAACATATGCATAAACTTTACGCTCATTGCTGTTGTCTCTGTTTCAGCAGGTAATCATACGACTTGGCGCAAATGAGTTTTGACTATCTTTCAAACAATGGCTGTTGTGCACTCAACCGTAACAGCAACAATAAAACAAATGTTACCAAACAACAAAGGAATATAATACTCTATCCATACATGCTAAAAATACTCTGTTAATCCCACAATTTTTAAAACAATACTCAATTTAAAAAGTGTAACATTTTTTCTGACTCACACTGTATTTCAAAAGAACAAAAGAATAGGTTGACTATTAAAGACAAATATATTACACCAGATACGAGGTTTGACAAAATAAGATAAGCTTAATAGCAGTGACTCCAATTAAAAAAAAAATACATGGTATCAAAAATAAAGGGAAGAAAGACAAAGAAAGGAAAAGGTGTGTGTGTATTAACAAGAAATCCCATATGCATGCGGTACTTGTTTACCAAATTGGCTTTTAATTAAAAAGATATTAGATGTTTCAGTAAACGACAGACTTGGTCTTTTGCTATTAACTATACCATCTGTGAGAAATTAACCAGTCTACTGAACGGATAGAATTTAGAATGTATCTTTTACTTTGTCTACATTTCATTAACATGATTAAGTAAAATTTCATTTTCATTTCAGAAAGCCATTGTAGATGCGAAGATCAATCATAATTTTTTGTACATGTACATTCTGTTTGAAAACCTAAAATCCCAATGGCAAGAACATTATCACATTTATCTTTTTCCAAATTAACGTTAAAATAAAGTGTCGTCGGACAATAGGGCTGTCAGACATTATGGTCGTCAGACCATGGGCTATTAGACAATGGGGTAGTCGTTTGATTATGTTGTCAGACAATCCTGACAATGGGCTTTGTATACTTATATTGTCTTTAAAAATCATTGTGCCTATACACAATGGAGTAGGCAGACCGGTTCTAGCCCCTCTGACAAATTTTTGAACAATTTCGACCCGACACGAAGATATTATACCTTATGTATGTTTTCTTCGTTTTTTTTATTTCAACCTATCCGTAAAGCCCCACAAGGAATCATCTTAGATCTCATATTAAACAAGATGTTTTGGAGCGATACTCTGCTTGAACGTATAATGAGTGCAAACCTAGACGGGTCGAACCGACGAACCATTATAAGTACTGATCTTTATCATCCATGGGCTATCACATTGTCTCAGAAAAGAGGGTAAGTGCAATGCCCTTGAACATGAGGCGTCATTTCAAATGCGTCAATACTTGCGCTAATCAAGCACATGAAGACAACCAATACGCCAATTATTATTAAAAGTATTGTTTGAATTGTTCATTTTACAATCACTTTTTAAACGATAACACTCTTTCATGATGAGCAAAATACCGTACAAGTCACTGACGCGTCATTTCGATTGCGTCAATATACTTGAGCAAATCAAGCACGTAGAGATAATTAGCCAATTAGTAAGTAAATCGATGCAATGGTTGCATTGTTTATTTTGCATTTACTTTGTGTGCAATGTCACTCTCACATGATGAGTCAAAACCGTGTCAGTCCATAATGCAATCCTACATCAGGACATAAAGCCTCGTTTGCCAAGAGCAAAATGGATGACGTGACATATTTCTTCCGTTATTTTAAATTTCTTTCTCTCTCTCTCTCTCTAAATATCTATCTATCTTTCTTTCTTGCTGTGTAATAAATCTCTGTCTCTCTTCCTTATTTCCTCTTTCATGTCTTACTTTCTCTGTCTCTCCTATCTGTCGTTTTCTCAAGAACAAACATCCCCCTTTCACACACGCGCACAGTCACACACCCACGCGGATGCTCAAGATTAGTCACCCATTTAGTCTCGTTTTGATCAGGTTGACTGCATATTGATTTTAGTAGGCTTAGATTTTTTTTTCTTCCATCTATGTTTAATTACGTTTGATAAGAACACTCCAAGAGGTCTGGCGTAGTTAATATTTTAAAAATGCACCTTGTAAAACTGCTACTTGGTCCTCAATATACACAATGCACCAATTTTCTACAATGTTTATATTTGTGTGTGTGCGTGCATGTGCGCGTGTGTATGTGTGTGTTGGTTTACATTGATTTTTCAACATCCCCAGCTCAAAAATGCCTATAAACGTATCAACACATGGATGTAATAATAATAATGTAAGCGCTTTGGTCAGTTGTTTCTGGTAAAGCGCTTTATAAAAAAATTGTTATCATTATTATTGTAATAATTATTATATCATTATTATTATTTCCCCTCGGTCAGTCACTATTCAACTCTCATTTGAATTGCATATTAAATATTTTCTTTCATATTTAGAATCGCCTTTCTTATTTATCATTCCCATTGTGTTTATTATTCTAGTATGCATATTTATATACACATTTTTTTAGATACATGTATCTGAGTGTATACTTTTTCATCCTAAAAGAAAATTATACTGGTCTGACGAGGATTTATCCACTGGAAAGATTGAGATGTCAAATAAAGACGGTACGGACAGGAGCCAATTGATTACAACTAGATTATCACAACCTTATGGATTGGCCCTTGATTCTCAAGGTACATGATTTATAAAGTTTTTAATCTAGTCTAGACAGGGCCGGACCCAGGGGGTGGGGGGCGGGGGGAATTTTTGTTCCCAAACAGGTTTACCTATTACAGTAAAATCCTGCCTGCTGATTGATTCAAATGTATACGCATCATGAATATTCATGAGCTGAGCTACAAACAAAGGCTAGTACATGTATTATGAATGCGCGTGGACTTGACAAATGTACGGAGCTCGATCGAGCGAGCACGTAAACGACGCTGCTATAGGCCTAGGAGTAGGAGCTGTGATGTGTGGTTCAAAGGTGTTTACGTTATGTTATGAACAATGGCGGCGACTATAACTCTGTGCAATCTTGAATGCTCTATAAAGAAGAGAATACCGATTTCTTCTTCAAGAATCATCAAAAACTTACATCTATTGTTCTATGTTTTTATCACGGCCTCCCTGAAAAACAGCTTTTCGCTGAATGCGGGCACAATTGTATATTGTTTTTATCCATGAATAAATGAAATAAACAAACAAACAAACAAACAAATAGTATTGAGAAAATTCTCCTATGGGATGGGCCGATTTGTAATTTCACAATATAATGTACTTCATAAAGGTTTTGATGATTCTTGAAAAAAAAAATCAGTATTCTCTTCTTTAGAGCATTCAAGATTGCACAGAGTTGTAGTCGCCGCCATTGCTCTTAACATAACGTAAACAATTAACTTTGAACCACACATCACAGCTCTCTTCCACCTCCCTGCCTATAGCAGCTTCGAGTACGTGTTCGTTCGGTCGAGCTCCGTACATTTGTCAAGTCCACGCGTATGCGTAATACATGACTAAGCCTTTGTAGCTCAGCTCATGAATATTCATGACGCGTGAAGATTCATGAAGATTCCTGAGTGTAGGCCCATATCTTATGTTCTGGAATTAATGACTTGATTATAGTCAACATCTCGGACGTTTCTCAGAAATGTTGCCCGAACATGACACTGAAGATGACACAGAAGAAAAACAAAGGTGGGGGACTCTGAATAAAACAAGAATAAAAGTGGGATAACGCCATTCTCCAAGGAAAAGTGAGTTGAAGGAAAAAAAGGAAAACAAAAATTAATGTGTTCATTAATCTTGAGGGAAAATCTACTTTCACTCACTACACAATGAATGGACATTTCCTGCGCGCGGGCATTTTGAATAATTTGCCATGATGATGGAATTGAAGATACTCAGTTACTACCCGCAATATAAAGGCTTCCCTCTATAATGAGAAATTCAGCCTGTTTTCGGCTGTTTTTTGCGTCAAAATGTACGCATAAGATATATCAATTTCGCAACAAGCGCGTAATACGTGTTGCCTAGTATCCATATCACACTAAGATTAAGCTTCAGTAAGTTATAGGATGAAAGTAATCGAGAATTCTTGATGAATAAATTATTCATATTTCTACAAATACTTCACATTTTGAAAATCTGGGTAATCTATCGTAATATCACTTAGCATACCTAAAAGAGCAAGATCCAACGTCAACATGCGTAGTAATACTACTAACAGTATTGAATATGTATCGAATACAAGACACGCTTTTTTCTCATTATAGAGGAGATATCGTAATAAGAAAATATTGGTCGTGTAATTAGAAATTCACCCTGCTTTTCTTTCAAAATGTAATGCATGTATCCTAATATCCATATCATACTAACATTAAACTTCAATAAGTTATAGGAGGAAAATAATCCATTTATTAGACTCTAGTATTATTGATGAATAAATTATTCATATTTTTGCAAAACATTCTAAAGTTTGATCTTTTTGATAATCCGTGTAACAGTTATGAGATATGACAAAGCATGAATGAAGGACTTGATTCATTATCAAGCATCTTGATTTGTTCAACCGTTTCCATACGGAACTGAAATTTAAGGAGTTTTTGGACGGGGTTTTTTGTTAATTACAAAGGATTTCCGTGTTAAGTGTTGGTGTCGGTGTTGCCGCGACTCACTGGACCGGTTGATTGACGTATAGATGTGATGTATGATGTATTAAATATACGTGCAATCAAGAGAGAGGGAAAATGATTGTATCCGAAATTTATTAAGAGCAAAAACAACTGGTCCATTGATTGAAATAATAATCAGAAAGAAAAGAAAAGGTGTATTAATCATAACATCAATAACTGAACGCAGATGATATTAAACAACATTCAAAATGGTTCCAAGCAGGAAAATAGAGTCGCGAAGGTACGTGTCTATGTCCTATTGAATGTTCTGGAATAAATATTTAGTCAAGTTCTAGTCATGTTTGTTAGATATGTTGTCGGAATGACACAGAAAGAAGGAGCAAGAAAAAAGGGGGGGGGGGTACTCTGAATAAAACAATGTAGGATGACAACATTCTCCAAGCGTATCCGGACAACTACCCCCTGGACAATTACCCCCCGGACAACCACCCCCCGGAAAACCACCCCCTGGACGACTACCCCCAAGGACAACTACCCCCAGGACAACTACCCCCTAGGACAACTACCCCCCAGGACAATTACCCCCCGGACAACTACCCCCCGAACAACTACCCCCTGGACAGCTACCCCCGGAAAAATTGTCCTGGGGGTA
>CM046838.1:40886936-40951936 GCA_025618425.1 Heliocidaris tuberculata | reverse complement strand
GCAACCATGGAAAGAAAGTAAAAAGCTAAAGAGAAAAGAGAGAGAGAGAGGGGGGGTGACGTAAAAAACGTCATAAAGAAACATTTCAGAGTACATAGAACTTTTTTCTACTTTTTTCTTTCTTTCTTTCTTTCTTTCTTTCTTCTCTTCCTTGTTCTCTTTTTTCTTTTTCTTTTTCATTTTCTGCTGCTCTCATTTTTCTCCTTTCTTCTTACTTCTCTCTCTCTCTATCTTGACGTGTTTATTTACGTCCCTTCTCTTTTCTTTTCATTTTCTTTTCTTTTTCTTTACCTTCCCTCTGCCTCTTTATGACGTTTTAATACGTCATCTTCCCTCTCTTCTGTCTTAGCTTTCCTCACCTTGGTTACGTTAGTATCCTTGGAGCTCTTTGCGTTTCCTTTGTTTCTTTATGACGTTTTTTACGTCACCCCCCCCCCCTCTCTTTCTCTCTCTCTCTCTCTCTCTCTTCTCTCTTTTTACTTTCTTTCCATGGTTGCGTTAGTTTCCATGTTTTGTGCGCCTTTACCCTTCTCACGCTCTTGTTTTCTTTTGTTTTCTTTTCTTTATGACGTTTTATTACATCATTCTCTCTCTCTCTCTCTCTATCTCTCTCTCCTCCCTCAGCTTTCTTCTACCATGGTTGCGCTAGTATCCATGGTTTTGTGCGCCTTCACGCTTCTCCCTCTCTTGTTTTCTTTTGTTTTCTTTTGTTTTTCTTTTATGACGTTTTATTAGGTCATTCTCTCTCTGTCTTCCCTCAGGCTGCTCTACCATGGTTGCGCTAGTATCCATGGAGCTTTTTGCATTTTTGCGCTTCAAGCTCTTTTGTTGATACTTAATAAATTTTCATCATTTCCTGATGAAGGCCTATGGCTGAAAATTTGCAAACTTTTCATTCTCACGGAATCTTTTATTTACTTGTCTTCTACACCTATATATATATATATATATATATATATATATATATATTTAGAAATGTTGCTCGGTGGTAACTCATTGTTTTAGTGGAAGGTATAGTGAAAAAAAATTATCAATATTCATACAGTCCTGATGAAGATCACAGATCTTGTTTTGTTGTTTGTTTGTTGTTGTTTTTTGGGGGGTTGTTTTGTTTTGTTTTTGTTTTTGTTTTTAATGGCGCTGTTACCCTAGCGTCGAGGGCGAAAATGTCGCTAGATTTTCATGTTTATGGTGATTATTTTGGACAAAGATTATCTACACCAATTTGCAAGTTTTGTTATCTTTGAATTTGTGATAATTTTGAACTTGGTCTTGTGCAGTACTGAAATATGGCTGGTGGTAAAGTGTTCTGAACCTCTGAATACCGTTTCTCTGTGTTGTTAACACATATACAACTCTGCAGCCGGTTCATACTGCAAAAACGCAGTGCATTGGCACTCTTAATGTCTTTGACTTTGGCCTTGATGACTATGACTTTGGAAAAAGGGCGCTTGGCTTTACAATGGAATCTAGTGAACTCAGTAAACCGAAGACTATAAACTTATCTCGGCGCCTAACATACCTCGTCAATAAACTGCACAGGATACGTAACAGACAAAAAGTGCCGTTGCCAGCCCAAACAAAGCTGGTTGCCAAGGTGTGTGGCATCCATCCTAAGGAATTGTTGATTTTCTAGGAGGCTGTCGAAAAGTTCGCAAGATACCCGTGCGCGTTACATGTCGAAAATATGTTCAAAGCGATTATACTCATATGAATGAAAAAACAATTGATCTATCTATTGATCTCGTATCCTCATGGCCAATATGAGATCTCTGACAAACAAATTTGACGATTTTGAAACTCTTACTCGACTAAATAAGTCAGAAGTGTTTCCTGTCACCGAGACATGGTTCACACTGGATTCCGTCAACTCTTTCAATTTAGATGGATATTCATATTTCTCTAAATGTATCGAATGAAGAGGAGGAGGTGTTTCTCTGTATATTCGTGAACAAATGCAACCAAACTCTGTCACAGGTATATTCGTCCCAGAAGACCTGGAGGTTGTCTGGTGCAACATCCGCCCACATCGACTCCCACGAAAGATTTCCAAAGTCTTTCTTGCAGCTTTCCATTCACCCCCTGGTAATGACAAAGAACAAGAACTCATTGATCATATCATCAGCACAGTCGATGAGCTGATGACGAATCACCCTGATGCAGGTTTTGTTGTTATGGGCGACTTCAATCAGCTCAACATGGACATAATCTGCTCGAATACCTCTCTTGTTCAAGTTGTGAAGAGTGCGACAAGAGATACAGCTATACTCGACAAAATATTGACAAACATGGATAAATTCTATGTTGTTCCGATGATCTCTTCACCAATCGGCCTCAGCGACCACAACGTTGTCACTTGGTCACCAGTGTTAGCATGCGAGAAAAGACCCAACAAGATGTCTACAAGTACAATTAGACCGATGCGAGATTCCGACATGAGATTTTTTGGTCGGTGGATTTCGGAGTATGACTGGTAAAATGTTACAGATGCTCTTACATCGGGGAAATGTGATGCTTTCTATTCATCCTTGCTTTCGGCCATGGACAGTACTTTCCGAAAAAAAGAGAGTTCGAATTCACGTGAGGGACAAACCGTTGATTAAATCCCTCATCATGAAACGTCAACATCTATTATCAGCGGTCCTGAGAAAGACTGGAAAGCTTCCAGAAACAGAGTCATCAGATCCATCAATTCAGCGAAAGTGCACATTTATCACGATCGCATAGCTCACCTCAAATATGAAGACTCCGTGTCTTGGTACCGACACATCAAAACCATGACATATAGAGAAAATCCCGGTCAAACTATTCAAGTTCCAGGAGAGAGCCAGTTACAACCTATGCAGGTAGCAAATGCCATCAACAAGCTATTTATTGATGTTGCCGGCGACATCCCACCTCTGGACTGTTCGAAACTTCCAAGTTTTCTACCATTACAAAGGACGCTCCCTGTAGTCCAACCTTGGGAAGTGTATCGCGAACTTAAAAACATCAAACCGGTAGTCCAACCGTGGGAAGTGTATAGCGAACTTAAAAACTTCAAACCGGGAAAGTGGTCAGGTCCGGATGGAGTTCCTGCACGATTAATACAGATGTTTGCTTATGAGCTTAGTTCTCCCTTAAGTGACATTCTGAACAGCTCCTTTGCAGAGGGGATAGTGCCAACCAGATGGAAGCAAGCAATAGTAATACCTGTTCCTAAAGAACAACCGGCGAGAATTGATAGGTTGAGACCAATAGCTCTGACAGATCACTTTGTTAAAATTGCAGAACTGTTCATCACAAAGTGGTTGATGGCTGATATAGCACCATTCCTAGATATGAAGCAGTTTGGAAGCAGACCCGGTAGATCATCTACCCATTGCCTTGTTGACATTGTAAATTTCTTGACTCGAAATACAGATAAGCTATCCATCACTGTCACCCTGACTTAGATGTCGGTCATATATCATACAGTGGGTGTTAGATTTTCTTACTGGTCGCACCCAGTGTGTTCGCTATCGGGGAGTCATGTCCGACCTAGCTCCTATCAAAGCCGGTGTCCCTCAAGGTACACGCCTTGGCCCGGCCCTCTTCCTTGTGCTTATCAACGATGCTTTAGCATCGTCTAGATTGGAGCATTGGAAGTATGTTGATGACATGACATTAGCTGAGGCGAAGACACGGGGTGCGGCTAGTGAAGTGCAAAGCAGCCTGCAAGAACTAAGCACATGGTGTCGTACAAATAATATGATGTTGAATGCCAGTAAGTGACATGTCATGAGAATAGATTTTGAAAAGGCTCCACTCCCACCTATGAATGTTGAAATAGGTAACCAGACTCTGAACGAGGTACAGACTGTGAAAATACTTGGTATCACCTTGCAGTCTGATCTCAAATGGAATAGCCAGGTGAGCAGCATGGGAGCAGCAAACAGGCGGATCTACATGTTGAAACTACTTTAAAAAACTTCCAGCGTCCCTGGGAGGATTTACTAACCATGTAAACTGGCTATGTTAGGCCTCAGCTGGTAGAATATGCAGTCCCTGCGTGGCATCAGGGCCTTACTAATCATTAAATCAGAACGAGTTCAGAAGCGGGCTTTGAGAACAATATTAGGACCTCGATACATGACATGCTATGGTCAGATCAGATGTAGAACCGAAGGATATAGACTAAGCCCTATCCCATACCTTGTAAGGTTGCTAAAGGAATCTTAGCTTTCAGGATCCATTTTTAGACTGTGTAGATTGTGTAGTGTTTTTTATACTATATATTCGAGATCTCTCTCTCTCTCTCTTTCTCTCACTCTTCCCCCCCCCCTCTCTATCTCCCTTTCTCTCTCTCCTTCCTCCTCCCTACTGCTTTTTATCTCTGTCCCTTTCTCATCATCTTTCTCTCTCCTCCTCCTCTCTTTCATACTACTACTCTTAATGTTTTCTACTATTCTTTCCTGTCATATCGGTTTCTTCCCAACTCCTCTCTCTTTGCCTCGCTAATAGAAATATTTACCCCAGACAATGAGATTCGCTCACAGCTATAAATATGATGCTAAAATTCTTGCGTCTCTATAATTCTTTTTTTAATCATTATGTATATGTTATGTTCGCTACTTGTATGTTCCATTAACTAATGCTTCGAACAGAACTTTAATTAGCATTTTTATGATATCGTTATAAAAAATAATGTTGATTATTACATTTTAACAAAATATCCTTATATACAAACTTTAATGTACGAAGCTACTTATAAGCTCACTATCTTCTTTTCTGCCTATTTCATCCGACTCCGTAACCTCCTTTTTGATCCTTTCGCCTTCTTACTCTTCTTCTTCCTCCTCTTCCTCCTCCTCTTCTTCTCCCCCTTCTTCCTCCTCTTCTTCTCCCCCTTCTTCCTCCTCTTCTTCTCCCCCTTCTTCCTCCTCTTCCTCCTCCTCCTACTCTTCTTCCTCTTCACCCACTCTTTCTTCTTCTTCTTTGGACGAACTTGAGATAAGCAGAAGTGAAATATACCGTCACTTAACTGTAGTCACAATCACCTTTACCATTGTAAATTTGCTTTATTATTTGTATGCATATATATATATTCTCATGATTATGTTGTGTAATTTATATTTGTTCTTCTAGAATACATTTCCTTTTTATTTTTAAAAATTAGTACAATTCAGCCTACTGGCGGGATACAAATTTCAATAAATATACCATACGACCATTTGCTACAATGAATTACAAAAGTATTGGACTTATTATTTTTATTCATATATATATATATATATATATAATGTGAGAAGTCAGTTGAATTGAATGACAGAAATAATTTGCGTAGTTAAATTCATTGTTCCTCCTTACTGACTTCCTTTTTGTGGAAATAACTGCAGGGTTTGCAAAAACTGTCTCCGCCGGGAGTCGAACCCGGGTCTTTGGCACTGTACGCCAAACGCCTTAACCACTAGACCACGGAGGCGGGTTGAGTGGTATTCGGCTACACCACGAGGAACGAGTAAGGAGGAACAATGAATTTAGCTACGCAAATTATTTCTCTCATTCAATTCAATTGATTTCTCACATTATGTAAATTTACCCACGAGAGTTGCCGATGCTATAGTATTAGAACAAATTTCTCACACATTATATATATATATATATATATATATATATGTAAAATTCAGTGGAATATATATATATATATATATATATATATATATATGAAATTCAGTGGAATATATATATATATATATATATATATATATATACATATTCCACTGAATTTTGTATTAGGTAGACACACGACAATGCGGTTTATTCCATCATAATAAGGACTGGTGTATTAGGGAGACACCATGGACAAAAAACGAGGCAAAAAAGTGTCTCCCTAATGTCGATGTAGTGGAAAAATATACAGTTAACAACAAAATTATTCTTACCCCTTGGAAAATTCCAGTTTTTTTGCATTTTTCCAAGAAATGAATGGTCAACTGAAGTTACTTGCACATCATTTGAATACATTAAATTATCATCTGCAAATGAATGCTGTTTCGGTTTCACCTCATTTGCATAACAATAGAAAAAGTATCCAAACTGGGTGATGTTCAAAATTATTCATACCGTTGGTGATTTATTGACTTTGTCGATCAGTATGAATCCATTGACTGTCCTTGTGATTAATGCTTGTAACATTTTATTCACACTGTCACAAGGCTTCTGGAGGTCTCTACTTGGATATCAGACCAATACCTGGTCTCCAATGGCCCAATCTTCTTGAGGATCTTGTCCACACATGCCATCACCTGGTCTTTATGGGGTTCCGTGGATTTAAAGCAGATTTTGTGTTTGCAGGTGGTGTAGTTTAGACGTAATACGGATGGGACTATGATATTGATATTTTCATTAATGTTTACATACATTTTAATGAAAATTCTGTATCTAAGATAAAACAAAGCACTCTTCCTGGAGAGACCTTCCCTGAAGGCATTCACTGTTGCACTGTCTGAGGGGAAGGTTTTTTTCTCATACTTTTGCGCCATTATTATTAAGAATGTTTAGGGAGGCCATGGTAGTTGCCTAAAGTTTGGTGCCATTTTTATCAGTTAATTTAGTTACACTAATTGACACATTTTGGATATGGACACCTGCTTTAAGGTCTTTCTCAAGTGGGTACTCCAGTGAAGCTTAAATACTGATCTTTATGTTCTAGTGTGCTGTCAAAGTGGTAGCATTTTGTGCACTGCAGCTGGTAACATGGAGGGAATATGGTATGAATTTGGTTTACATTGATATCCAGGCTTGTACCTTCCATACCAAGGATAATACAAAGAATATGAAGACTGATACAGTAAAGTCAATATGGGATGTGTATGGTACTCAAAGGTTACATACCGTTATTCATGGTGACCTGACATTAGAGCCATGAAATGACTTAAATATCACCACTATGGTCTTCCTGAGAACTCTGATTAGGAATGGGGCCAAAGAATAAGGGCGCACCCTCCCACAGGTAGTGCAACAGGGAAGGTCTCTTCAGGAAAGGTGCTTTGCTTCATTGTAGATACAGAATTTTCATTAAAATGCAAAGAAAAAATGCCTGAAAATATCAATATCATAGTCCTGTCATAATGAAGTCGATAACTGCACCACCTGTAGATACTATATCTAATGGACCCCTTGAAGGTCTGGTGAAGGCATGTGTGGATCACATCCTCAAGGAGATTGAGCTATTGGAGAACAGGTACTGGCCTGATATCCCAGTAGAGACCCCTCCCTTGTGACATTGTAAATAGAGTGTTACAAGCATTAATCACAAGGATTGGATTCATACTGATCGACAAAGTCAATAAATCACCAAGGGTATTAATAATTTGAACATCACCCAGTTTGCATAACTCACCTTTTCTATTGTTATGCAAATGAGGTGAAACCGGAAACAGCATTCATTTGCAGATGATAACTAAATGTATTCATTGACAAGTGATGTGCAAGTAACTTCAGTTAACCATTCATTTTTAGGAAAAATGCAAAAAACTGGAATTTTCCAAGGGGTATGAATAATTCTCTTGTTAACTATGTATATGTATATATATATATATATATATATTAACTGCGAAGGGTTGCAAGGGCTGCCTGTCGGTGTTTGTACCTGGTGTAGCCGAATACCACTCAGCCCGCCTCCGTGGTCTAGTGGTTAAGGCGTTTGGCGTACAGTGCCAAAGACCCGGGTTCGACTCCCGGCGGAGACAGTTTTTGCAAACCCTGCAGTTATTTCCACAAAAAGGAAGTCAGTAAGGAGGAACAATGAATTAAGCTACGCAAATTATTTCTCTCATTCAATTCAATTGATTTCTCACATTATATATATATATATATATATATATATGGTTGTGTGTGTGTGTGTGTGTGTGTGTGTGTGTAATTACAACAACGATAGTAATAATGATTTAAAAAATACTGCTTCTGCTATTACTGCTACTAGTGATAATATAATGATATCAGTATCAATTGGGCAAGTCATACCTACATTGCTACTTTCCACCCAGGTTTCAAATAGGTATCCGCTAAGATACAAAAGACCAAACAGAAAGTTTCATTGCCCCCAAATAGCCCCCGAATGGTCTGCTTGGAGTACGTTTGGCGGTGTCATTCAGATGTTATCAAGTAAGATCGATAATGAACATGAACTGATATTAAAACTATCATTTTATCTAAGATTTGGTTTGATCCAAACTCTAGTCTTTCGGTCTTTCTGTCTATCGGTATACAATACTTTATCATAGATTTAAAAACATATTACACTAAGTCACAAAATAATAATGGCCATACTCAACTGTATTTTTATGCACCTTGAATTGTGCGAATCTGAGTATGGTTTATCTTTGTTATGCTTGTTTTTGTTATTTATATTATATTTTGTTTTCACTTTGCAGGAATGACATGTACCCTTCCCGACCCACCACCGAAGACGTCTTTTGTAAACCCTCGAGATAGCTACACGGCTAGTACGACTGTAACCGTCACTTGTGATGATGGCAATGACCAGGTGGAGTGGACTTGTAACGGCTATACAGGAAACTGGGACGAAGAGCCAATCGACTGCTCTACACCGTCTGGAGGTATTGTTCATTACATATATGTATATATGTATATATACATACATATATATATATATATATGTATATATATATATATATATATATATATATATATATATATAATATATTTATTTATATATATATATATATATATATATATATATATATATATATTGTAACGAAATTGGGTTTAATTTCGTAGAAAAGCTTAATTTTTAGTGTAGAAATGATCGTTTTGGTCGATTACCGCGTTGAAATAACATTTTTATCGAAATGTGAGATCGATAGAAAAAGAAAAGTTAGGAAAATATGAGTTAATTATTAAATGTGTATTTAATTAACCACTTTTTCTTGTAACATGTAATTGCATATGTAATTGTGTACTTTCTGAATAAATGATTTTGGCTGGGTCATTCACTGCATGCCAAGTCAGCGCTCACCGAGCCTGATAGTGCGGTGGTTGATACTTCAGGCTGGCTTGGTGTGCAGGCCAAATGATTCATATGATGGTTTTGCACAGTCTTCCCAAATATTAGATTTGGAAGATATCGAGAGGGACTTGTTCAATCGCTACATAATCGCTACGCCAGCGATTGATTACCTGGCTTAGACTGGCTGTCTTAGCATCTCAACGGAGGCCGGGAGCTGGTGGATAACAACCTACTGCTGAGATCGAGCTCTGGAAATGGTCATGCGGTACTGCGTACTTCTGGACATGGTCGTGCGGTACTGAGTACTTCTGGACATGGTCGTGCGGTACTGAATCTTCTGGACATGGTTCTGGACATGGTCGTGCGGTACTGAGTCTTCTGGACATGGTCGTGCGGTACTGCGTACTTTTGGACATGGTCGTGCAATAAATGCGTACTTCTGAGAAGTGAACTGGCAGAAACAGCGCAGTAGTGACGGTTTGCAGAGAAAGCAGGTTCGACAAGGTGGTATATTTCCGCCAAACGTACCACGTCCTCAAGCTCGGGCTATCCTGACCGAAACCACAGCTGGAGGAAGCAGCGTCTATTTCGTTACAATATATATGTATATATGTATACATATATAGGTATAGAGGTATAGGTATAAAAGGAAACTTAATTTCAAAATATCGCTGATAGTTCAATTCACTGTAACCGGTTCTTTAATCAATCTACAGTCTTCAATCTGAAGAGTGATTAAAGAAACCGTTTATAGTGAAATTGAAGTCTGATCAATTTTATTCCATTTCCTTTTAATACCTAATTGATTTTTTATTCTTTTAATTATTTAATTATCTTTATATATAATACGCTAAGGATTTGGGGTCTTTTTTGTGTTCGAATAGGCTCGAACTGGCTCTTTAGGTCCACACCTTTTGGTACCCACGGGCGGGGAATAGTCCTCAGATGGTTGGGAAGCACTTTTTAAGTGCTGAAGTGCCGTCCATATTTCATAAATTCATTTTTAAACATTTAATTTCCGAAGGGAGTAATATTTCTGTCGATAGAACAGCTCACTGTCGTAGCACGGAAAAAGTACCTTCTGTTATGCCCCAACCCATGCCGATTACCTGTGAAAGGGAGAAACTTCATTGGTGTATTGCCAAAGAACAACGTGACGTATTCTCCATGGCCATATCCGCATGTGTATATTGGCTTCAGTGTATACAGCACACGTGTTATTTGTTCGCACATGTACATGTATAGCTCCATGTACTATTTGTAGCATCATGGTTACATAACAGCTCAGTGCGTGTGTAACTCGATGGTTTCACGGCGGGGGGGGGGGGGGGGGGGATGGGGTGGTGGGTGGGGTGGGTGGGGACATGTCTCGTTGAAGCCAGTACACTTACATGAAAACGGATAAAAGGGGTACCTTTTCAACAATAAGAGCATGACCCGGATTACGCGTTTAGGGTATCAAAAAAAAAACCAAAATCAAGAAAAAGGGTAGCAAATTCAGAGATGATAGATCCGCGGAAGGGGGGGGGGGATATAGTTCGGTAGTCTGTTCCAAAGTAGGTTAAATTTCTTTTACGGTTCCTTTTTGGCTAAAAAGAGGTCTATGATGATGATGTAATCCTCAAATAGGATGTAAAATACCTTAAGCAAGATATAAAATCGCCGTTAATAATGGTATAAAAATCAGAAATAGATGGGTTTCCCTGTTTAGAGTATCAAAATCTGCTCCTACTGCAATCTGCTTTTTAATTCAGCAAGTGATTTACGCGGATGATGTACAGGTCTCAATGAGACATCCGGGGGGGGGGGTCGTCGCAATCGATTCGGATCGATTCTGGTGCCCGTAAACTTTTCTGCCTTTTATTTGTGAAAATTCGGCTCCTTTGGAAGTTTGATTTATGTAAGCATTCCATTACTTTATAAATTGAACTTTCAACAGGTTTTTTTATTTGTTAGTTTGTTGGTGTGTTTTTTTTTGGGGGGGGGTGCTGTTTCTTAGTTGAACTTAATTCTTTCTGTGATACAATTGTTTTTTTTGTTTTTTGTTCTTGTTTTTTTTTGTGGGGGTTGATGTTCGGTGAGACAGGGTGAAGCCGGGAGGAACATGTGACTGTTAGATGTATTACGCGGATGATGCACAGGCCTCAATGAAACCTTGGGGGGGGGGGGGGTGGGGGGGATCGTCGCGATCAATTCGGATCGATTCAGATGCCCGTAACCTTTTATGCCTTTTATTTAGGAAAATTCGGCTCCTTTAGAAGTTTGATTTTTGTAAGCATTCCATTACTTTATATATTGAACTTTCAAGGTTTTTTTGTTTGTTTGTTTGTTTATTGGTGTGTTTTGTTTTGTTTTTTTTTTGTGTTTTTTTGGGGGGGGCTGTTTCTTAGTTGAACATAATTCTTTCTGTGATACAATTGTTTTGTTTGTTTGTTTGTTTTTTGTTGTTGTTGTTGTTTTTTTTTTTTTGTGGGGGGTTGGTGTTCAATGAGACAGGGTGAGCCGGGAGGAACATGTAACTGTTAGATGTAAAAAAAAAAAAAAAAAGGGGGGGGGGGATTTCGGCCACTTCATATTTTAGGACTCTTTATTTCACTTAGGAATATCGGTTGCCACGGTGAAAAGAAGGAGCCCACCCCCCCCCCCCCCACACCAAAATTTCCTTCGAAAATATTTCCACAATGATGTGAATACGTATAGGATACTAACCCTCGCGCTGGGGGTGACGGGAGGCCGATAGGATGGGGGAGGGGGTACGGTAGGGAAAGGTCAATCCGTCGGTCCTCCCAAGACTTATAAGGGGGCCATTATCCCCCTGAAAAGAAAATGACAATAAATTCATTTTTTTCTAATTTCTGCAACCTTTACAAGGGACGTACCGCTAATTATGCATGTTATGTTTTTATGGCCTTAATTTCTCTGAGTATTAAACCACAGAAACATGGCAAGATCACATCGCTCACTCTAGCTCCATTCATGGATATACTATTCGAACATAATTATATCCATGCTCTGTGTACGAGAATCCCGCCCAGGTGTAGATGAGCTCGTGTGTCATCCACAGGCCACAGGGCCGACGAAACATAAATAAATATCATTATTCAGTCATTCATAAAGTAAAACAATCGTCATTTAGTCTTCATCAAGATGAAAATGTATTTTCTTCAGAACTCATGCAAGATTTGGATGAATAACACATATTCACATGTTGTAAATACTTCTTGGTAAAAAAAAATAACACATTACCTGACTTTTTTCTTTATTCACTTGATTTATGACAAATATACGGTACTGTGATTAATCATAAACACAGCTAGCGCCCGTGGATGATATGTCCACGGGCTGCTTAAGCTAGTATATACAGTGCGTCCCAGAAAAAACGAAACCCTAAAACAAAGGGTTATTGTGACCACACTATGTGCTGTATGACAATGATTATTCATTTTCCATAAACTGAAAGTATTATGCTTTTAAATGATACCTTGATGGCATCCATCCGTACATTCTTTACCGAGCAGCGGCATTTTGAAAATGACATGTAAAAACTCAGTTGTGCCAGATTTGGGTAAAACCGTGAAAACGTTAGGATCACATGCGAACATAACCCAAATGTAACATGACTTTTAAAACCCTGCGAGAAGACTGTTTTCATGTGTTTCTTTCAATAACGATGCTAAGGATAATGCCCTCATCATGAAATAAAGGATGGTCAATGTTTTGTTGATGTTGGGGGTAAAGAAAGGGCATGTTTTGTATTGAAATTGTACCTGCAATCGAAATGAAAAGTAATTTTTTTTTAATTTTAAAGAACTTTAATTTAATTTAAGTACAAAGTGGACAGATAGGTGATATTTTTCATAAAATTAAAGATAGCGGCACTTTTCATTGTCATCAAAAGGAAATACAAGGTTGAAAGGGCACATGAGGCAGCAAAAAATATCAAGATTATGGCAATTTCCCACCTCAGGAGGGGCACCTTTTCTATCACAGGAGGGACACTTTTTCATCTTTTGAAGGATATTTACTGATTTAGGAAATTTGGGGGGCGTACACCCCTGCCACCACTGGAAATTAGTATCGGCCCGTGTTTTACGAATTTCTGATTGAATGCAAGTCATCACAAGAAGGAATTTCACGTATCATATCTCTTAAAGCTGATATTTCCCTTGTGTCATTTTCGCATGTGATCCTAACGTTTTCACGGTTTTACCCAAATCTGGCACAACTGAGTTTTTACATGTCATTTTCAAAATGCTGCTGCTCGGTAAAGCATGTACAGATGGATGCCATCAAGGTATCATTTAAAAGCATAATAATTCTAGTTTTTGGAAAATAGATAATTATTGTCATAGAGCACATAGTGTGGTCACAATAACCCTTTGTTTTAGGGTTTCGTTTTTTCTGGGACGCACTGTATATATTCACACAGGTGTAGTTAAATTTGGAGTTGAGGCATTCAAAAGTGCTCAATGCTGAAGGGCAGAGTATGATATTTGTACCTGGGTCCTGTCCGCTACCGTCTGTTTCACGCTCGACGCGATCTTCAGGCAGACTGATGACTCGACTCGGCTTGTACATCTGCTTGCTGCAATGGGTCGGTGTCACGCTTGGGTGGCTTTCTTGGCGGCCCTTTTCCGTGCCTGCACTTTGAGATGATCTCCGACCTTTTGTTTAGTGCCTCTCCGTTACTTATAATAGTGTACTTTTCCACCAGACGGAGATTGCAGAGCCCACTTTTTCTTAGATTTAGATTGGATTTCTTTTCGATCCTCCAAGGCCGTCAAGAAAGCCACCCAAGCGTGACACCGACCCACTGCAGCAAGCAGATGCACAAGCCGAGTCGATTCATCAGTCTGCCTGAAGATCGCGTCGAGCGTGAAACCGACGGTAGCGGACAGGACCCAGGTAGAAATATATATATATATATATATATATATATATATATATATATATATATATATATATATATATACTAGGTGTTACAAAAAACATTTCCCACTTTTGATCCTTAATAATTCAAAAACTATATATCAGATAACACTGACATTGATATGAGCAATAGCTGAATAGTGTACAATTTTGTTGGAGGTAATTTAAAAATGAAAGCATAAATCAGTTTCATTTAATTCAAGATTAATTTTTAAGTTAGAGTTCAGATTTTGCTCTATTTTCAACCCTCTGTACAAAACTTTGACTTTGCACAGGGGTCAATTGGTTTGTATGGGAGTGTGGTTAACACCTAGACAATGGTCCTGGACAATGGCCAGGGTTTGAACTGTAGTAGGTTCTTTAATAAATCAAATATATTGAATATATAAGTGGCTACAATGAATTACAAGATTCTTGAACTTATTATTTTCGTATATATATATATATATATATACAGTATATATATATATATATATACATATATATATATATATATATATATATATATATATATATATATATATATGGATATATATATATACATATATATATATATATATATACATATATATATATATATATATACATATATATATATATATACATATATATATATATATATATATATATACATATATATATATATATATATATATATATATATATACATATATTTGTGTGTATGGGTATACGTGTGTGTGTGTGTGTGTGTAATGTCAATAATGATAAAAATAATAATGAAAAATGCTAGTTCTGCTACTATTGATACTAAAGATAATAATATCAGTAATAATATGGTCTTGTTTACCCCTGGTAAACAAGACTTCATCCAGAGGGTCTTGCAATATTTTTACTCGGGCTCTAGCCACGTTGATTAGGCGCTAAAGCTATCAATAAAATTCTTCCTACGGGGTACCCATTTCATTTACCTGGGTGGAGATTCATGTCTTGCCATAGGACATAAGTGCCATGGCAGGGATACGAATCCCGTACCATGAGCTTCATAGCCCAGTGACTTACAACTATTCTTATTTGGGGTTTTTAAGTAATCCTTGAAATTGTAACTATGATATTCTTTCTAATAAAAATCAAGAGAATGAGTGAATGATGAAGTTCATGATAATTTCTTACCTTTTCAAGAACTCAACCTTCTTTTCTGTTTGATTCGGGTCTTGTTTTAGGTTCTTCTGTAGGATTAATCGCAGGCATCACATGTGGAGTAGCTTTCTTGTTCTTGCTGTTTCTGATATATCTCGTCTATAGGTATTTATCGAACAGGATTTAAACATTTATCATAGGTCTTTTATCGATTACATGATGAATAGGCATCACTAGAAATACGCAATTTTAACATCTCTATTCATTTTTCGTTGTAAATTGTAAGTAGGGAATTTTGTTTCAATTCCACTCCTCTTAACATTCTTTTTCTTTCTGTAACCTTCAATTTTGTTTTACTCTTAACAATCAAATTTTAGTGGTGGTTCCAATTTGATCTACTAAGATGTTGGAAACTGCATTGCATGTTTTTAGGAGGAAAAAAAAATCGGTTTGTTTTTTAATTCATTTTTTACTTTCTCTATGTAAATCCCTCGTTAAAAGCAAGGAGAAAAAATGAAATAATAAACGTGTGCGACATTTCATTCAAATCAATACTAAAGTTAATCAGAAATAAATGAACTAATTGTCTTCCACAAAACTGTGACTAATTTTTTTTTTTGTGAATGATTTCTTTTTTTAATGAACAGGGTAAAACGCAAACCACCAAGGTCTTCTTCCACTGTACCCGTTCAGAATGCTACTGCTCCATCTCTGTCTGTTGTTTACACGGGCGGTGTCCAGCCTGGTGTAGCCACAGCGCCCCATGCTACCATCCCTGTTCACCCGACACCCCGCTCCCACCCTGGCCCATCAGGTGCTATGCCGGGAAATGCCAGTCTTGAGGAAAAGAAGCTGTCAGAGCTTGAGTATGATTACGAGACCACCTTGGACGCGATGAGCGGATCTTCTGGTGTGGCATCAGCGGCGGCCTATCGTCCGGGGCATCCGGGCGGTCAGGCATATCCAGGATTGGCAGCGGGAATGCCTCCCCCGTACACCGCTAATGTTCGGTACTGAAAAGAGTGATTCAGTCTGAAAACACATGCAGAAATCGTCCCTTATTCCGAAAGAAAGTTTGGTATTGTGTGTAATTACACAGGAAATACCTACTAAGTACCTACTATTTTTTAAATATTGAGAAAAAAAAATTGAAAATAAGTGGGGTTTTTCAAATTGCATTTAAAAGGCAATTATCGATACAATTTAATATCATTTCAGGTTTTTTATTAATTCTACGCATTTAATTGAAGTTACTAGTTTATTTCTTTGCGTAAATTATTGTAATTTTTTTGATAACTTTGAATAAGTGGTCATGAAAGCTACACTGTGAAACATGACTAATTCTATTTTCTTTTCTTTTCTTACTACGATATGTTACTACGTAGTCAAATACAGCTTTTTGATAAAATCATTTATGTCGTAACTGTTTATGGGTCACAAAATTTATCTGGCTTACTACCCTTCCTGCAACTGTAAAAGTATCATAAATTAAGATATGATAACGAAACCAGGACCCTCTTGCATAAAAAGTTGCGATTAAACGCAACTCAAAAAATTAAACGCAATTCGATTTTCAACCAATCAGGATCGAGTATTTGGGACTTGCATTTAATTTTTTGAGTTGCGTTTAATCACAACTTTTTATGCAAGAGGGCCCAGATGTCATAATGACATTTGTCATGTTTCTGAATATACAAACCCAACCTGGAAAAGATACGAAGCTTAATTTTTGACAAATCGTCATATGATAAACGGAGTCTTGACAATTATACCTAGATATTACTTTATTCCTTAAAAGTTTGTTTTTTGTGGATTAATTTGCGGATTACTTTTATCTGCTGTGAATATTTCAATGCGGCGCCACATCGTGTGGAAGATTAAAGTAACTCTCCAAAGCATGAATGTCTTATCTTAATGTATTTAAAAAATAATAACTTAAAGAACAATATAAATGGTTAACTGCTGCATTTTGTAGGCTCCTCCAGTCCAGAATATGGAGTTCAAGACACAAATGGCCTATATCATTGTTGACTTCTTTATCTCTTGGCGCAGCTACGGGGTTTTGTTTTTTTAAAGGAAGAAAAGTTAGGAAGATGGGGAAAGAAACCCAAAAAGCAGACGTCCGGACCAATTCGCAACCCAAACAGAGGCCTTGTCAAGTGATAGTAAAAACTGGTGTCCAAGCCCCCCCCCCCCCCCCCCCCCCCCCCCCCCCCCCCACGATGCCAGTGCCCCCCTCAATGCCTCGGTCCCGTCTTAAAATACTGCGATTGATTCGAATCGATATCAATCGCAACTGCATGTTTGAAGTTTGAAGTTTATTTGTTCCACTTTTACATCAAAACAATGTTTACAAAAATGATTTTACAAGCATATTTGTCCATTTCAAAATATAAGGGTAGAACTCAAATCAAGTACAATGTACAGTAAATAGGTAGAAAGTTAGAGAGATATATGAATGACTGGCAAAAAGAAGAAAAATGTAAAATGTGGGGAGCCTAAATAAAAAGCATAGCTTGTAAATGTGTACTTAAGAGATAGGCTTTCGATCGATTAGGATCAGTAAAAACTTTTTGTAAAGGCAGGACCCAGGACTCAAGCTATGCCACTAGCTGTCTTTTACGTACTCTAATGACAAATCCGTTGTAAAAATATTGTCTTAATTATTAACTTTTGCAGAAATGGGGAAATGGGAAAATGACAATATTTTATTTACAATGATATTTTTAATTCGATTTTCAGCAATGAATAGAAATATATACGGTATAGAATAATAATGAAACACAGATATTCCAAACATCAGATTTTTAGAAATTTTTATTGGATATGTCCCATTCTGCTTGACTGTTGAACATATTTCTGTTTCAGTTTGGGTGATACAAGGAAATACCAGGATACGATCTCAACAGCTGTAACAAGTTGGGCTTTTTATGAGAATAGGAACGCAGCAATTATTCTGATACAAGCAATATAAATCACTTGTGATCACAGACGTCGGGCACAATTTCGCGGGGGGGGGGGGGTTAAATGTTAAAATATCGACTTTCCAGTTTCTTTAATTTACTAACTAGCGAAGCTAGGGAGTGAACTTTTTGCCATATCGTCAAAGTGAAAATGTAATATTTGTTATGAAAATAATATTAAGAAAATTACAAAAAGACGTTGTTGTTGTTGTTAGTGTATTTTTGACGTTCAGTCAAGATTGACTATTTACGCCTAGTCTGATTAATTAAAAGTTGTCTAGTCGGGTTATCTATAATATAGTCCTAGCTTGGAAACTATTTATGATATAGTCCTAGCTTGGAAACTATTTATAATTTAGTCCTATCTTGGAAACTATTTATAATATAGTCCTAGCTTGGAAATTATGTGCGCCTGTGAATTCGCTGGTTCACAAGTAGACCACCTTACTGCCTGAATATGAGGAGGAGGGTGCCTGAATATTGGTCAGCCAAAGCACCCTCGCCACGTACGCCTACGACTGTAAATATATCACGATTCTCATTCCACAACACCCTAACCCATAACCTACTGGAACTGAGTGGTTCCTGTATTAAGTCTATGTGAATAAGAGAATCCAGTAGTCAACAGGTTAAATGGGCAACAGCTTCATGAATGCCATTGGGTAGAAAAGGCGTTGTGGAATGGCGTGTGTGATTATAAACATGATAAATAATGGACAGGCCTTTAGTATTTCCTTATTGATAACTGACCAACCGAAATCATATCGTCTTGATGTGGTAAAAATTGAAAAACCTAAATGAATTACAATACATTTTGTAACGTTATATGAAGAAATGTCAAACCTAATGATAATGATTACGTATAACTTTCTTTGCTCTTTGCGGAGCATTAAAATCAGGCGCTTTTTGCAGACGCTTACAATGCTGAACTAACCACTGTGACTTTCTCATCCTACTCTAGATTTGTGTGATTCTGGTGATTAGTACAAGACTCAATGAAAAAAAGTTATGGTCAATAAGAAACAGATTCCCGATTCTATTTCTGGAGAAAAAAGCTGCTCCTTGTGTCCAAAGATGGTATCATTATAACTGTTACATATAGTCAGCAGGGAACTCAAAGATCATCCCGTTGTCATTGCTATAATTACAAGCTGGCATTATCTACATAACATGGACTATGTAAGTTAGCAGGATCACATAAAATCTACTCTTGATTAACAGTCAGGGAGATAGCCGAATCGTAGAGCGTCCTGTAGTCGCGCGTTTTAGGGTACACTGAAGCGCAAGAGGTTGTTATGTACTGGAGCGAAGCGAACTGGTCACATGTTCTTATTCCAGTCTCTACGAGAATAATTCACCGAAGCGAGCGAGCGAGCGAGAGAGAGAGAGAGAGAGAAAGAAAGAAAGAAATACACACACACACACACACACACACACAGAGCTCCGCATCGAGCGGGATGGCGGAGGCCCGCACACAATAACATACACGCAGTTACACACACATGTGCGTGGGTGTGTGTGTGTGTGTGTACACACTGCCAATGCATAGGAGGTGGAGGTGGAGGTGCCGTGGTCCAGTGGTTTAAGGCGCTTGACTGGAGATGCGAGGATCGGGCGTTCGATCCCCGGCACGGCACTTATGCCCTTGAGCAAGGCATTTAATCTACATTGCTCTTTTATCGTACATCAAATAAATGAAGTGCTAAAGGCATATTGATACCAGCGTGTGCATTTGTGTTATTTAAAAAAAAAAAAAAAAAAAAAAAAAAAAAAAAAAAATAGGGCATTACAGGCACCTTGTGTTTCGATGCATTGCTGCAGCAAACTAAGAACGCCTTGAACGAATCTGTGTCACGCAGATTTTAAAAATACATTTTCGAATCGCGTTTTCATCCTTCAATTACGAATTTTTCTCATGGCTTGTGAATCCTGATTTTTTGGAGGGGATAAACTTTATGTACCCATCTTTCATTGACTGAAATTTCAACGTCAACATTCTATGAGGGTTTTCTGTGGTGAATGTTTAAAGATATGTTTGTCAAAACGGTGTAGGATTTTCATTCACTTTGTATATGACGATCAACGGTCAGAAAGCGGTGAAAGGTCATGAATGATTCACTGAGGCCAATCGTCCCTATTGTTGGGGACTTTGATCTTTCCCGAAAACTCGGGAGTCTCCCTGACTGATTAAACACTCTCAAGTCAAACTTTGGCGGCGGCCGATCGCCGACCAACGAGTATAAGTTCATTGTCTTTGATCATAGAAGGGTTTATGGTAGCATTACTTCCCCATTGAGTTGCTGATTCCATTATTTCTACGAGGCAGTCTTGTAAGGATGTTCATTGGTTTAAGACTGGATTTGTGATTCCTTGTGGTTTCCGAACAATTTCTGCGTTGTTGCCCAAAAACCAACATTGGACAATTGGCATAATTTGCATATCAGAATCCAATGTGTTGTTCATCTTGTGTCATTAAAGCTGTGATACAACGAAAGGAAGTTCTATTGTATCACAAGGGTGAATTTGCACAAGATGAGCAACACTGTTAGCGTTGGATGCAGCTCGCACATTGTGCGTATTTGTCTTGCGCTGTTTTAAATACATGTGGCCATTTGAATTTATGCAAATTATGCTAAAGAACCAAAGGGTTTTTTTTTTGGCAACAAAGGTGATATTGTTTGGAGATCACATGGGATCACAAATCCACACCAAAAAACTTCAACGGAAAGAACTTTTCTAGGTTCATAAAATGTCAGGTCGACTGAAAAGGGGCGGTATTCTGAAAGCTCAATTAGCGTTCAATTAGCGCTCAATAAGCAAATTGGTATTCTGAAAGCTCAATTAAGTGCCCATTTCTAGTTGGCAGGAGGTGCATTGCGCGTATGCTATGATGCACGCAGAGGTTAAAAGACGAGTTTAAAAAACTCTGTTATCAGTCAGTTACCTTCAAAAGGATAAAAGACCCAACAGGTCTCGTAGGTCTTCCGGTTTTTAAAGGGATTTAGACGCCGTATTCAAGAGGACGATGTTGGATGGTGTGATACTGTGCCATCCATACATAGAGTTTGGCCAACTCTGCTCCAGTGAGTAACAATATGGTGGCATGTTGCTTTGTTAGGCAAGCATGTAACAAAGGAATATACGCCACGTTGTGCCCAACTGAAACCGAGTTGGCCAAACTCTGTGTATGGATGGCTCTGGTGTGATACTCGCCGCCATCTCCATAACGAAGATTGACGACGTAAGTCGCATGCAGCTGTCTATCAAAGTGGTAGATCCACCTACGGTGCAGTACTAACAGTGTGTGTTTTGCTGTTTTTATGTAAAGTGAACCAGCTACAATGCATTGCCGTAGAGAATCCGATAAAATGTACGCGTATATATATTGCATATGTCACCGACGGGCCAAAATTCGTGGCCTCTCGGTATTGGGTTAAGTTACTAAAAGTGGGAGAGCACAACTTGAATTAACAACTATTTACTTAAATGATTTTTAACCCGTTATTCAAACTGAAGATTGGAGGAGAAAGAACGACGCTGGTAGATTAATCGTATTAAACTTCGATAATGACTTTATTATCTATATTTTAGTTATCATGACAATTGGAAACGAAAGAATTTACAACTGGATAAGCTTAATGACAAAATAAAAACTAAACTTCAACGCAACACTGTGAACGCAGAGACGGGCTGCTTGAGACCCTGCACTGCATGAGAAACATAATAACGATAAAAGAATGATTATTATTATAATAAGGACGATGAATATAATAAAATTCTAATAATATCAATACTAATATTAACATATATCGGTTATAATATTGATGGCGATTATTAACACAACAATGAACCGATTACAATTAATTACAATCAATTAATTAATTACAACATTGCCGACGTGGTACAGTAAAATATTTACAATTCAATCTAATCACATTTAATGGAATTCATTATTTACACCTTAAATGGATTATAATTACCGTTGATTTATACGGCTTAGAAAGAATACAGCTAGCTGCCTGTCTACCGGACCAAAGCTGACCTGAAGAGTCGGTTTTAAGAATTTCACTTCACCTGTTAAAAACACGTTGTGTTATTATTTTGAAGTAGATGTACACAAATAACAAAATACAGTCATGTACATGTAAACACAATATGCACGGTAACATTATTATTTACATCATATTAACATCATTGTTACGTCACAATGGTATCATTGTTTTGTCATTTCTCCATCCAGGGTAGCCGGGGTAGAGGTACGCGCATTCACCCACAGGGGTGCGCGTATAATAAAAACGGTACACACAAACAGGTGCCCCGCGCACAAAAACCAGAAACGACTGAGTTCATAATTTACTCATTTTTAAGAACAAAAACAATTTAATGGAGCTAAATTTACAACAATACGATAATTCACATTCAATAGTAGATCGATAAAATCATATCATCGAGAAGACGAGATAAATCTTTACAAGATGGAACTATTCTAAAACATATTAACGAAATAAGATGTATAGACTAAACTGTCCTAAAGTAACCTTGTAAAATATTTCATTGCGGCTGAGATACAAGATTATGTGATAGGTACATGGATTATCAATGTTAAAAAGCTCCCCTCCAACAACGACAGGAGTACATAATTAAATTGCAATGAAATAACATGAAATGACTCTAAGAATAATTAATATATTAATAAACATTGCTACAAAATGAAGATATCAGGTTTAACATTAATTCAAACTTACCAAACTTGAACTTTAGATGGGAAATTGATGTAAATTAAGAGAGACTGACGTTAGACTTAAAGCTGATCAACTTGAGTGTAGTGGATGTGAAAATGACTCTCTTCTAAAAATGTTTTCGATGTTGTCATGGTTGCATTTTGATAACTTGCGCATGCGCATCTGATCAATTTACACAGTTTAGTAAAATTTAATGAAAGATATAGACAGGTGAAGGGGGTATATGTGTAAAAGCATGTGGTATTATAACACATACATAGCATGTATAGGCGAAACCGGCCGGCCAGGAACAGCAGCTGAATCATGAGCTGAACTGTGATTGACATTATTTCAGCACACGTACCAAGAGAATCGGTATTATTCGGGCATTCGCGACATGGCATCTGCGTAAGCGTCGAATAATGTTGGTGTCCATTGGGCAACTTGCACTGTCTGCCAGCGCATGCATTTTGAAAGCGCCCTCTTGAATGCCAGGTCTAAATACCTTTAATGACACAACACTCTTTTATTGTAGTTTTCTTGTAAAAGGTTGCCCGTTCAATCGCAAAGATGATATGTTTGATTAAATGAGAATTACCTTATCCATTTTGATACAAAGGAACAGTCTCAGTGTTGGTTTTCAACGTTTTGTGGATGTTCGAAATCTTGAAAGTCAAATTATCGCAAGGCCCTCTCATTTCATTCACCGCGGCTCGCACAGGCAGCGGTTCACTAAGCATTTTTCTATGTTGAATTTGGAGCGCGTATACACAATTTTTCTTTGTTACAGCGCATCTGATTGATGGAAATGGCCTGAAAAGAGGAGGAGCATATTTTGACGAGGCAGGACTTCATTGAGCGCTAAGCGAGCTTTCAGAATACCGATTTTGGAGGATATTAGTGCTCAGTTAAATAGGGGACTTAAAAGGAAAGTTAAAAAGAAACTTAAGTGAGCTTTCAGAATACCTCGCCTCCAGGTCGCCAACCTAGTGTGACGTAGACTATATGGACTATGTTGGTTAATTACGGTATTAGTACCTCGTATAAACTCTTGATTAATACATGCAACATCTACTAAACATGGACTATGTAGGCTAATAGTACCTCTTATGAAATCTTGATTAAACATCTACTGAATATGATGTAAGTTAATAGTACCTCATGTAAATTTTTTTTTACATATGTTTTATTAAATCAATTGAAATGTCAACATTTACAAGTAATTAACGTGATTACAGTGATCAGGAAAAAATACATAAAACACGATAAAAACTACTTTCGAAAAATAAACTCGAGGGCAATTTCAAAGGCCTATTGTACTGCCCATAGAAATCTTGTTCGGATTACGTAATACGCCATTGTAATGTTCGCACATTTCTAAAGGCGATAGACAGGGCTATTGAAATTGTCTTGAGTTTATTTTTCGAAAGTAGTTTTTATCGTGTTATAAACTAAAACATAGATAAAGGTTGCAGAAGAAGTTATACGAACCTCATGTAAAATCTTGATTAAACACGTGCAACATCTACTAAACATGGTCAATGTAGTTAGTACCTTATATAAAATCTTGATTAAACACATACATCTACTACACACGAACAATGTAGGTTAGAAGTATCTCATATAAAATCTTGATTAAACACATACAGCATCTACTAAACATGGACAATGTATTTTACAAGTTCTTCATATAAAATCTTGATTTGACACATGCAACATCTACTAATCATGGACAACGTAGGTTAATTATTAGGATTTTTAGTTCCTCATATAAAATCTTGATTAAACACATACAGCATCTACTAAACATGGACAATGTGCTTTAATAGTAGCTCATAATATCTTGATTTAACACATGCAACATCTACTAATCATGGAGAACGTAGGTTAATTATTAGTACCCCATATAAAATCTTGATTAAACACATACAGCATCTACTAAACATGGACAATGTACATTAATAGTATACTATTAAAGGGACCGAAAAGTCGCCAATCGTGGTGTTTTGGAGTGCGTTAGTGCGATCTGGCAACACAAAGGTTTCTATCGTGGTGTACTAACGCACGAGGCGTAGCCGAGTGTGTTAGACACCACGATAAAAATCTGCGTGTTGCTGGATCGCACTAACGCACGAACTCACAACCATGTATTAATAGTTTTATAAAACGGGTCTACAATCTTAGTGTTTTCTTACAATCTTAGTGTTTGATCCGGATTAGCCGTGCGTTAGTACCCTCGCCGTGCGTTAGTACTTTCTTTTTGCACGGTCACGTGGTGTTATTTGACCAATCAGGATGGCTACATTCTTGAACCCGTTTTATAGTAGCTCATGTAAAATCTTGATTAAACATACAGCATCTACTAAACATGGACAATGTACATTAATAGTAGCTCATATAAAATCTTCATTAAACGAATGCAACATCTACTAGACATAGACAAAGTAATTTAATAGAACCTCATATAAAATCTTGATTTGACACATGCAACATCCACTAATCATGGACAACGGAGGTTAATTATTATTACCTCATATAAAATCTTGATTACACACATACAGCATCTACTAAACATGGACAATGTGCATTAATAGTAGCTCATATAAAATCTTGATTAAACACATGCAACATCTACTAATCATGGACAACGTAGGTTAATTATTAGTACCTCATATAAAATCTTGATTAAACACATACAGCATCTACTAAACATGGACAATGTACATTAATAGTAGCTCATATAAAATCTTGATTAAACACATACAGCATCAACTAAACATGGACAATGTACATTAATAGTAGCTCATATAAAATCTTGATTAAACACATACAGCATCTACTAAACATGGACAATGTACATTAATAGTAGCTCATATAAAATCTTGATTAAACACATACAGCATCTACTAAACATGGACAATGTACATTAATAGTAGCTCATATAAAATCTTCATTAAACAAATGCAACATCTACTAGACATAGACAAAGTAATTTAATAGAACCTCATGTGAAATCTTGATTAAACATTTGCATCATTATTACATATAATACAGTATTCTTCATTATATCCCTCATTTAATGGATAATGCCGATGCCGATGAAGAAAAATGTGCTATACCGTGACGTCATTCATGGTATACAGGGGCGGATCTAGCTTTTTATAAAGGGGGGGGGGGGTTGGGGGTGGTATGCGAGGGAGCGTAGCGACCGAGCCCGAGCGAGCGGAGCGAGCGAGGGGGGAGGGTGTGGGAGGGGGGTGTTCCCCCTCCCACAGTAGGGAGAATTTTTGAAAATCTGTGTGTGAAAATGGCGTTTTCTTGCATCTAAAACACCACTATTTTTGGTATAGAGGTCATTGCCAAATTAACCCCCCCATGAAAATTTGTAAAATTTAGTTGTTCGCCCACCCCCCCCCCCCTTCCCCCCCCCCCCCCAAAAAAAAAAGAAATAATAATAATAATAATAATAATAAAAAATAAAATAAATACATAAATAGAATAAAATAAAATTACAAGTTAAAAAAAAAGATAAGATAAAAAAAAAAAATGGTCCCTGGATTTTTTTTGGGGGGGGGGGTTGCAACCCCCCAACCCCCCCTCTAGATCCGCTTCTGGTATAGTGCACTATACCATGAATGTCGTCACAGATATGCGATCTTTTTTTTTTTTTTTCTTCTTTCTTTTTTAAATAACACACATGCACACGCTGGCATGAATATGCCTATAGCACTTCATTTATTTGATGTACGATAAAAGAGCAATGTAGATAAAATGCCTTCCTCAAGGGCATGAGTGCCGTGCCGGGGATCGAACGCCCGATCCTCGCATCTCCAATCAAGCGCCTTAAACCACTGGACCACGGCGCCTCCACTCGATCAGTGGTTTTTCATCGATAACGTGTGAAATGTGCTATCGGTATCGACCTCATAGACCACTGTGTAAACCGCAGTACATTTTTATCATTATTTTTCCAGATTCGTTGGAGGGATATAAAACAAATATATCATGCACTGTTTCGAGCCACTAGTGAATTTATGGATTCCTCGGTGACAGAAAAAGCACTATTCTCTTCGGGGCTACGCCCCTCAGAAATTAGTGCTATTCCTGCCACCTCGAAAGCCATAATTCAACTAGAGCCTCTCAGTGCATGGTATATTTGTTTATTATCACCAGATCATGCAGATGAGAAGATGAGATTCCAAATCTCGTATTTTCGACTTCTTGGGTATCAGAAGGCGAGAAGGCGAGATCCGGCATCTCGTCTTCTCGACTTCTTGGTTCCAAGGAGGCGAGAAGATGAGATTCCAAATTTCGAATTTTCGACTTCTTGGATATGAGAAGGTGAGAAGGCGAGAAGGTGAGATTCCAAATCTCGTAATTTCGATTTCTCGGGTATGAGAAGGTGAGAAGGCGAGAGTTTAGATCTCGTCGAGTCGATTTCTTGGGTATGAGAAGTGAAGAAGACGAGATTTGGAATCTCACCTTCTCACCTTCCTGAACTCAAAGAAGTCGAGTTGAAGAGATTCCGGATTTCGCCTTCTCGCCTTCTCGGACCAAAAAAGGTCGAGAAGACGAGGAATCATCTCGTCATCTCGGTGGCACTTTTAAGCTTCCGTACTATGATGCACGCTTGTGGTGTGCGCTCAGAAGTTAAAAGACTAGTTTAAAGAGTTTGGGTATTCTGAAAGTTCTGTTTATAGCAGTCAATTACCTTCAAAAAGATAAAAGAGTCCTCCGGTTTTTAATGACACAGCACTCTTTTATTGTATTTTTCATGTAAAAGGTTGCCCCGTTCAATTACAAGGATGATGATTATGTTTATATGTCTTTAAAATTCTAAACCATTTAGCTCCTGAATATCTAATAACACACTCAAAATATATACACCATCTCGCAATCTTCGCTCAACAGCTGACAATGTAAGCTCGTTATTCCCTAATCCAGACTCTCATCAACCGAAAAGCGCTTCTCAGTGGCTGCATCAAAAACGTGGAACAATATTCCACTCTGCATCAGAGAAATAACTTGTCTTGCCACTTTCAAAAGATCCCTTAAAAACATATCTCTTTCCCCAGTAATACGTTTTAATGTAATCTCTTACTTTTTTGAGTCTGTCTCTTTGCTGAAGCTGTTGTCTTTTCTTATCAAATGTGTATTTTTTGTAAGTGCTATGGTACTTTCTGTTTTTAGCGCTCCTAAATATTCATTATTATAATTATTATTACTATTATTATTATTATTATTATTATTATTATTATCATTATTATGTTTGACTAAATGAGAATTACCTTATCCATTTACAGCTAATTTATCCATTGTAGCAATCCATCAAACGTAAGATAACTGCATCATATGCAAGCAGAATATCATACAATCGTTTGGTATCACTTTTTAAACTTCTCACAAAATGAAGATTTAGAGCCCTGTCGCGAACTTCATATTTTTTTACATCTAAGTTATCCAACGTAGCGATCCATCAAAGATAAGATAATAGCATCATTTGCAAGACAAAATATCATCTGGTATCAAGTTTTACTTACAAGTTTGCTGACATCTTCTCTCAAAATGAGGATTTCTAGACCAATTGTTGGTAAGTTCATTTTTCTCGAAAACTGACGCAAAAAGTAGCAAAATTTGCCGATCGTTTGTCAATATCTTCATAATGCATCACCCAATTCAACAGAAAATACCATCCCTAGGTAATTTTAGCTTCCTCTATCAAATGGTGCGATCAGATTTTCGAAATCTTTTCTCGTTTCTGAGATATTGCCCTATGCGAGAACTTAGGTCACGCGCGAAATATTGTCACACCACCGTAGTAGTAGTCGTGGTAGAAGTAGTAGTAGTACTACTAGTAGTAGTAGAAGTAGTAGTAGTAGTAGTAGTAGTAGTAGTAGTAGTAGTAGTAGTAGTAGTAGTAGTAGTAGTAGTAGTAGCAATATTAGTAGTAGTAGCAATAGTAGTAGTAGGACTATGGGTTTTCTTGTTTATAAGCATAATTAACATGAATTCCTAGTAGGCATGAGGTGTTTGATATAATTAAAATCAAGACAAAACAAGCGAGTACATGCATTTAAACTCAGCAAAAAGAGAAAGAGGACACTCTTTACTGTTCAAAATGTTCGTATACATGTAAACCGTCAATAAAATATAACAGAATATACATCAAACTGAAGAAAAATTAATACTCTAAAAACATTAATTAAGATCAAGTTTTGCACTTTCACACTTGGATGGGCACATTCATTTAACCCGTCAGAAGGTCTGATTAAGAAAATTGCAAAAAATAGAGCAGGTAGCGAAATAAGTGTTGATGAGCATTTCCATCTTGTAGAGTCGAATTAAAAAAACGAAAACAAATATCGCGAGAAACACTTGAATTTGTTCTGGAGTCCTGGGACTACAGTTGACAGCTTGAACTCAATCCTCCTCATTATTTCAGATTTTTTTTTTTTTCACTGTTGAATAAGAATGTCTTATACAGATGCACATGTTCATTAACGTTTGAATAGCTATTTGCTTCATTTTTTGTCATGAATACCAAACTTTTTATAGAACCCAGAATATATTTACAAAACTTAAATCAGTATGCTCATATGAATGTAAAAATTTGTGTAGGCCACACTGCCCAAAAGGGCGATTCCGTGCAGAGTGTCCTGTACGACATATGAAATTTATCCATATATTCCACCCATATAATAGATAATGTGGTGTACTTCCATCATTGTTAAATTCAATTCAGAACAACGTTTATTTCATTTTCATTTGTTACATACTTGAAATTACAAGCAATAAAAACGTTAAGAAAACAACTGAAGGAGGCACGGTCCCTGAAAAGCATAGCAGAATTGTTGCGATTGGGGATGCTGGTTTACAAATACTACAAAACATATAAACAGATTAAGTACACTGTACGAGAGATATATACAATATAAAGTAGGATTGAAAGTGAAAGAGGAGGGGGCAGAATGAAGTAAAGAATTCGATTGAAGATATGATGCCATTTCGGAGCGCCTGATATTATTAAAATAATTTTTTCTTCGAAGGACAAATAATTTTTATATTGATACTTTCGAAAACTGTTTACCCAAACAATGTTACATTATGTAGAAATAAACAAGTGAGCAATAGAGCGTGCGAAATACATTATTTGGGAGAAAAATTGCGAGACTGTAGATTATACCAACACTCTTTGACATTTTACATTAAGCAACATTGTCCGAATATGAGTCTTCCACGATAAACGACCATCAATATAAACTCCGAGAAACTTAGTTTCTTCAACTCGAGGTAAGACCACATCGTTCAGTTTTCTCTATTTATGGTCTAAGTCAGTCGTTCTGGTGGAGTTGCAAAATGGTATGTAGTTACATGGGGGGGGGGGGTACTTGTTTTTCCGAAGGTTCGTTTTTCCGAAGGTTCATAATTCCGAAAATACAATAGAGCCCTACGTAACTTTTCGGAATTATGAACTATTATGAAATATGAACCCTTTTTCATTTTTGGAATTATGAAACCTATTCATTTTTGGAATTACAAACCGTCGGAGTAACGAACCTTCGGAAAAACGACATGTAACCGTTGCATTTCTTGAGGTTAACAGAAAGTCTATTCGCTGAAAACCAAAATTAAGACATTTCAAGTTTGTCACTGACCATTTTGTACACGTTTTCTAGATCATGATATGAAGATCTTCAAAATACATCATGACTAATAGCCGTCCTACCAATAAACCTCGTGAAACACGACATGTAATTAGCAAGAAGTCTGATTTTATATTACTCTCTGCTTTACTCTGTGGTAATAATTCTTTACCACATCAAGATGGCCGTCATTTAAAGCGAGAATAAGAGATGAGAAGTCATCGTTGTTGCCAATAGGAAAATCTAGTCACAGACGAATAAGATGCTTAAAGTAGATATTCATTGATTTTTAAAACTGACTTAATTTTCATTATTGCGTAGGTGAAGCTTAGACCGGACAAGTTTGTCAAAATTCGAACGCTTGCAAGCAGTCGAAGTAATGATTATTATCAATTACAAATTGCTAAAATACAGCCCCGACATAGCACCTGAACAGCTCTCCGAAAGCCACTGAAATGTGTGACGTCAAAGGGAGGACGTTAATTGCACAAGCAGACGATGTCCCATAACATCTCACATATTTTCAATGCCTGTTTTGTCATCTTCTCTTCAGTTATTTCACTTCACTAGCATTAGTCTATTATGTTTAATCCATATATTGCCTCACTCTAAACCCCGTGCATGGGTTTATTTGGATGGAAAATGAAGCGTTACAAGAATAAAGGAATCAGTTGCTTGTAAACAAAATAGACGCCATTTCATTCACAGCTGCATGCACCGCGGCATGTCGGCGTTTCAAGAGGGAACGAATACCATCCATGCTATAATTCAGCGGGCTTTTCAATTTGAAAGTGTGGTTTCTTTGATTTTTCATTAACCCTCATCCTATATATTTACAAACAAAGATTTCAGTAATCAGAATCTGTTTCATTCCCATTTTAAAATGGTGTGAAATATGGGCACGTTTGAATACACTAAATTCTTTATAATTTGAGAAATAACTGCACTGCACTAATATGTTCATTCTTTATGGGACGCCGTCTGCTTGGCAAGATTGTTCCCTTTATTGACGTCATTGAAACATTGTTATTTTTTTGGCGAAGCGCTTGTATATCGCAGATGCTGGGAGGTAGTTTTATTTGTATTATTGTTTCATTACCTGATATGTAGTTGACTTTAAACTGATACGATTGCTATCTGTTAACTTGCCAGTTTCTAGTGATACATTATTTATCATATTTGTGATTTTCTTTGAATGTGTACTTTAATAACACCGAGATGAAATTTGATTGAAGCAATATGACATTGTGTGATCCTAATATTATCAAAATTATCACACTCTGCTCCCTGAGTATAATGAGATACTTTGAGTCATCGAGGTGGCCTTCTTGCGAAGCGGCATAAAGTGGTGCAACCATTATCATCATCCTCATCTCACTCTCCCCCATGACTTTTGAGATAATTTATAACATCTAGATGAACCATGATGGAAGCAAAATGAAGTGGCGTCTTCCCATTGTTATTTACCTGTTTGCATTCTGCTCCCTGGCTAATGAGATACTTTACAATATCGAGTTGACCCTCGCGCGAAGCCTCATGAAGTGGCGTGGCTCCATCACTAGCACGCCTATCGCACTCTACTCCCTGGCTAATAAGATACTTAACAATATCGAGTTGACCCTCGCGCGAAGCAGTATGAAGTGGTGTTGTTCCATCCTCATCTCACTCTCCCCCATGACTTTTGAGATAATTTATAACATCTAGATGACCCATGATGGAAGCAAAATGAAGTGGTGTTGTTCCATCGTTCTTAACTCTATCGCACTCTGCTCCCTGACTAATGAGATGCTTTACAACATCAACATGGCCCTTGCGGGAAGCCTCATGAAGTGGCGTGGCTCCATCATTAGCACGCCTATCGCACTCTACTCCCTGGCTAATGAGATACTTAACAATATCGAGTTGACCCTCGCGCGAAGCAGTATGAAGTGGTGTTGTTCCATCGTTCTGAACTGTATCTCACTCTGCTCCCTGGCTAATGAGATACTTTACAACATCGAGATGACCCTGTTCTGAAGCAGCATGAAGTGGTGTGGATCCAGTATTAGCATGCCTATCGCACTCTGCTCCCTGGCTAATGAGATACTTTACAATATCGAGTTGACCCTCGGAGCAAGCAAATTCAAGAGGTGTGTATCCATAGTAATCACGCCTATTACACTCTGCTCCCTGGCTAATGAGATACTTTACAACATCAAGATGACCCAGTTCTGAAGCAGCATGAAGTGGTGTACGACCGTCATTTTGAGCTTTGTTCACATCTGCTCCTGCACTCACTAGACATTCAACAACACCAAGATGACCTTTTAATGAAGAAACAGACAGAGGTGAGCGGCCTGCTTCGTCACAACTGTCCAGTTCTACTCCCTTGCTAATGAGATCACGTACAATATCGATACGGCCATTTACCGATGCTTGATGAAGCTCAGAAGTGCATCCTTGGTTATTCAACATGAATGAGTTTATTATCGCATCCGAAATTGTACAACAAAAATTCACAGCAGAATCCATCCACTCTCGATATTTGTCTGTTGAAGCAAACAGTGGGTATTTCCGTATGTAAAATGCGCCATGTTTGTTACTGTTTGTGTATGGTTGCTCTCGCTAACTTGTTTCAGCACGATATCTTCTTCGTAGGCATGGTAGGTGTATACAAAGGATATGCAACTGCAACATTTGTATTCAAAAACCTGAAAATAAATATTTAAGTAAGAGAACTTTTAGGAAATGTTTAAGTCGTGAAGATTTTCTTTAAATCTTCAGTTTCTTCTCTTGACGTTTTAACTCGGGCTTAGTGTGAAAATTCAAAAAGGTGTGGATACTTTGATACTGAACTGCGCACTTTTAATGCATTGAAAAATTTTCTTCATTTGTCTAAGATCTGCCACGTAAAACCATGTATATGTTTAGGCTTGTGCTTCCTTTTTATCATTCAATATGAATCCAGTAACTTAATCTTTGATAAAACACAATCCATGAAACAAAATAATGACGCTCCATTCAACCGAAGGACCTTACAACGAACCCAACCTTTGTCGCAGACCGTGTACCAGTCTTCTTTGCTTTTAAATACATGTAGTTATGTGTTAATTAGGCAATTGTAAGGTAGCTGTAAATCCTAGATAATTCTCTGTCTGTCCTCCAAATGATTTAATTCGTGCCGGTTCGAATCCAAATCCCTGCCATGATAGTTTCTGGTGAGCAGATTTGGATAATGTAAAACACTTCTCCAAAAATGTTCTTTCCCCGACTTGGAAGTTCGACTATGCAGTCGAATACCATCAAGTGCAGATAAACGTAGTGCTACGATCCATTGATCACAACGTAGCTGCATGCGTCCAAAGCTTTGACAAATAAAGTAATTTATCTATCAGCTAGTAGATCCTTTTATGCAAAGTCTCTATTTATCATTCTGCAACTTGGCATAAAGGATCTTAAGAGCGGATGCACATAAATAGAAGCATTTCAACCAATCACATTATACCAACTCATCCTTTTATTTCCTCATTGTGTCTGATACGAGGAAAATACGTGATTTCATCTACTCTTTGTATTTCATTTATCGCTACGAGTACTCGTCGCCAACAAATCTGGATTTGATAATGTAAGTACAACCTGGAAGTATGATGAGATCCTGTTCGTCTTACGGATATACAGACAATTACTAACAGGACTTCGAAAGTATGTTTGACGGGGGGTACGGGGAAAGCACATGCCCCCTCCTCCCCTCCCCCCCCCCCCCCCCCCTCATCGAATGAAGATGAAAAAAAGGAATGAGAAAGAACAGGAGGAAAAGATTGCACTTGCTGTTGGGTTCTCCATCCTTCCAGCGGCTGTAATCGTGCGGGTCGGGCCCATCGGTATTGACCCTTGAAGGGCCGCCGTCTTCCTCCTGGTGAAGTCCTATATCCATACACCGTTGAGTGGATTGTGGTCGTTTCCGGGACCCTCGGAGGAAAAAAAACAACAAATAATGCCTCGGTCAGACATTACATAAAGCCTAGCCATGTAAACGCCACGCATTGCCAGTTTTATTTATTTTTATTTTTTTAATTAATACGATGCCGTAAACATTCCTCGTAAAAATTGGCCGTATCCGCCAACGATCAATTGGAACCATTGCAGTTTTCACAGGACACGCAACATTTGCGGAAGAAAAAAATGCAGCTTAATAACACTTATGCTAGAATATCCTGGACAAACTGACCAATTATCGATGACCAGTATTCATGGATGTTATTCTGCTATATATTATGTGCGCATATAGTGTCTTATATAGTATAGTGTCCTATGTAGTTTTCGCACTAGATAACTGCCGGGATAACTGGCTTTTATACATGTACAACTCATAAATCAAAGAGACAGTACTTTACCCTAGTCTTATCCCGATGGTTTGGTGGTTTATTTTACCTGACTGCCAAGAAAGTACGTGTGTGCTTGTAAGTAAGCAACCAGGGGACCGAGGGCTTTGAGTCCTCTCCGAGGGACTTGGTGATGAGAAATGATGCCTTACCAAAGGGTACTAGCGCATCCACTTGGTTATGAACCCGGGTCCTCCCAGTTACGAGACCACTGCTCTACCAATGAGCTATCGCGCCTACTTATCAATGCAGTATCATGAATTACGTTTATCATGAATAACATTGAAGAATATTATTCCTCTTTACCTGTAAATCAGGGCCCCTTGGTCGACAAATAAATAAATAAAAATCTACTGCATTGTCTCCCTATCAAAGGAAGTAGCTTAATGTCGTCTTTCAGATGGAGATGTTAATGGTCGTTGCCCAGATGTAACTAATCATATCCGATCGATACACGTCTGTAAAAATCCAGTCAAACACACACGCACACACGCTTCCGAAAATCCACACACGCATATATATATGTATGTTTTCATCTCTAAATACAATATGATAAAAATTGTGTTTATTTGTTTGGTTCGAATAGGCGCCTCTCCTCGCTTCTTTTGTCCCCTGATTTTGGTGCGTAGGGGTGAAGAATGATTATAGGATGGTTGGAATATACCTTATAAGTGTCTCAGTGTCATCATTATTTAAAATGTTAGACTAAGAGCGTGTGTTAACAGATCTTTCAGATTGAGGAAACGTACACAAAGATCACCTGCAGGGATCGGGAGGGCCAGGGCAGGAGGGCGATCACTGTCGTGCTCACACCGGCTCACACAGACAATGCGCTCTCTTTCATGCTGTAGTCTGCAGACTTTGAAATACCCCCCCCCTCTCTGTCTCTCTCTTTCTCTCTCTCTCTCTCTCTATTCTTTCTCCCTTATTTCCTCCATCCTCTCTCTTTGTATAGCTTTCTGTTTCTCTCCGTGTCTTCTCTTTCACTCTCCATTATAACACAATGGAAATGCTATGCGATTTTCACACGTTTCAAGCGAGCGAAATGTATCTTAAATAATTTTTAATGTGATGATACAAGCCACCTCAATGCATTTTCCCCTTCAAAATGAGAAAAGGGCAGGAGATGGCATCAATTTCATTATATAACTGAAGGGAAAATATCACTTTTCATTTGTTGAAATATTATGTCTGCCATTATGAATAATATTGTGTAATTTCGGTCATAATTCTTTTACGGTCATTGTCAAAATGAGATTTGGAACAAGTTATGAAGGTTTTGTTGTACACTTTGGATACTACTTGTTACCTTTTAATTGGCAGAAATATGACAAACCTGTTTTATAGGAAATTAGATGTACATGTACGTCGTAACTTTTTTTTTTTAATTGTCTATTTGCTGAATTTAGTGGGGTAAAGCCATGAGTGTTAAGTGGGGGAAAATCATTAGGGTCACCCTCATTTTGAAATGAATTTGTTTAACGTCGCTTTCTGCAACTTGAAACAACAAAATAATGCATAGGCCATGAAGAATTATACAAGAAACTATTCTTCTACCAACTGACATTGATATCTATCATGCATTCTAAATCTAGTTATCTTAGATCAAAGAAGAAGAAAAAAATGAACAAAACGCTTTATCCTCAAACTTTTAACATGATTGAATATCTTGAAACTAAACATGACTAGGTGAATAACCATAAAAGAATGGTAGCGCGCCCTTGGATGTTCACGGGCCACTGCTATTGTGCGTGTATGTATTGTGACTTCTTTCCAAATTTGGAGATTTGAGATCGTAAGGCTGCGGTGGTCTTTAGCAATCTGGGACTTGTTGTGCTTGCATCTTGCAAACGAAGGTCATCTCCTCGCCGCATTTGTAGTCGTTCCAGTCTTGCGTTTTGTCAGAATCGTCGCTGAAGCGCCAGATGTGGGCACAGTCCTCAAGGCCTCTTTTGTCATTAGGTTCTGGCTTCCTCCAATTAGTGAAATCACCTTGCTCGAACCCATCTGTATTCACCCAGGGTCCATCATCCTCATCTTGGTGAAGTCCAAACCACACCCCGTATACATTTTGGCGATCCGATTCCTTGAAAAAATTGAAGAGTCACAAAAAGCATGATTACATGTATTTTGGGGGGTCATTTTTTAGATCAAAACGAGTCACGCTTTCACGACATGACGAAAAAACGTTTGAGGTGATGATTTACAGCTATGCGGCACTTTATCGAGACCCTGATATCTGCTGAATTTTCGTAACGGTTTACTCAACATGAATTTGTTTCATTTACGACCATTTCACGCCAAAACTAAAAACCCGAAATACCCTCAGCCAGGTTAAGAACTGCTCTATACGAAGGGCAAATGTTTGATAAGTGTTTTTTCTTTGTTTACCATTTTTACTATATGATCACGTCATCATTCACAAAGTTAATAATGATTTTAAAAAGAAATCAACAGTGTTGTTCCCAAGGCTTTCCACGATTTCGTTCTGAAAACTCAAATTTGGGGTAATATGAATAAAGACCTACGCTAACAGTTGGTAAAAAGTAACCATGTAATCTTTTCTTTAAATGTGTATCAACATTAAACAAAACAGTCCGCCATGTTTCATTTCATTTTTTTCCAAAAATATGAAAGTGCTTCATAAATTATACAAAATACTGTTTAAATAAGTTAAGAACTCAAAATTAGTACCAGTAGTTTAGCATCTCAAGTGCAAAATAAAGTGCGAAATGAAATCTTCATCGCGAATTCTTAATGATTGAAGTTAACACCCCACTGGAGTCACATGACTATTATTGACTAGTGTTTTGATGGTAATTTTGAAATGTTTTCTTCAGTATAATATACAAATATCATTCAATGAATATCGACGACAAACATTTAGTCGTCTAATTTCTCACTGAGATGAAAAGAAGGTGTTTCCCCTAGAATATGTATATAGGTACGAATTATTGGACAAGGAACCTAGTACTATGCAAAGCAATATTCAAATTTGCTGAGAGAAAGGCAAGTTAATAACTATTTCATTTTTCTCCAAACTAATACAACTTTATTTAAGTAAACCACAAACTTATTTTCGTGCTTTGAATTTACCTATAATATAAATGTTATATATATATATATATAATGTGAGAAATCAATTGAATTGAATGAGAGAAATAATTTGCGTAGCTAAATTCATTTTCCTCCTTACTGACTTCCTTTTTGTGGAAATAACTGCAGGGTTTGCAAAAACTGTCTCCGCCGGGAGTCGAACCCGGGTCTTTGGCACTGTACACCAAACGCCTTAATCACTAGACCACAGAGGCGGGTTGAGTGGTATTCGGCTACACCAGGTACAAACACCGACAGACAGCCCTTGCAACCCTTCGCACTTAATTTATTCCTTTTCTTTGAGGGACAGGGGAGTATTGAACAATGAAAAGCCGCATGCCTACCTAGATCTAGCCTCTAGCCGAGGCCTCTTGCTGCAATCCCACATTATGTAAATTTACCCACGAGAGTTGCCGATGCTATAGTATTAGAACAATTTTTTCACACATTGTTATATATATATATATATATATATATATATATAAATATATTTTTCATTTTTCATTTCATTCATCAAGCTTTAATTGAGTAACATTCATTATGGCATAGGCCTAAGCTACAAAGTTGTTTTGTGTAAGATCGGTAAGAATGTGTGTATGAAAACAATAAAAACACAAAATAAAATTAAGATGTTTTTGAAAGAAAAGTATTATACATGAACAGCCAGAAACCACTTTATTTAAGGAGAAGGGAAGACAGAATGAAACATTTAAAAATATATATATATATTTTGGAATTTGGTTATATTATATAACACGGACGAGACCGAACTAGACCTGTAACATTTACACACCAAACAAAAAATTACATTGCCAGCAATGGCGAAGAATGGGTCGGTTTGGCGGTGAGACTGAGAACTTAAAACCCACCTTCCAATCCGGATAGTCCTCGACGCTAGATCGGAACAACTCGTACACGAAATTGTTTTCTTCCATGTCAAGGATGGAGGTCAGGTGTCCAACATGCCCCTTGAAGCTGACTTCATTGCACAGATCCTCAGCTTCATACCACGACACCCTTGCGCCGAGGTAACGGTAGCAGTTCCCCCGGTCCTCGTGCCAGAACGTCGGGCAGATGTAGCCCGTGTTGCCGATGGTCTCCATCAAGGCCAGTACGGTGATCAAAATGAGCACTTTCATCATGTCTTGCTGTGGAAATGTGATAGAGATGAACAAAAGATGGTAACAGTTTATTTACCCTAGATGTTATGGGCTGGTCAGACCTGATCTATAACAATAACGATAAACTATATCGTAACGATAACGTTAAAGATAAAATTGGTCCGATCTGAACGATTTTGGAAAGTATAAAATCGTAGGGGTTCTGTCCGTTAAACCTATGATTAAACCTTATAGACACTACCAACATTTCTCCTACATGGTTAGGAGGCCTACCAGCTGAGATGACGTTTCATTAAAGGAGGGGAATGATTGGCTCACAAATATTATCGTTGAGGTCTGTGCTAAGAAAAATGCTCGCCAAGCGATCCGATCCTAACGAGACGATAAAATCGTTCAGGGGGGCTCATCTAAATAGCATTATATCGTTGAGGTGGGACCTACAACGATTTTCAAAGCCCATTCCTCATAAACAACAAGGAAGCGATTTGGAAACGATTTGTCGTTATCATTCAGGTCTGACCTGAGCCGTTTAGCTTCTCATAAATATCATTAGGACAGTAATAAGGGTACATAAGAAATATCTTAATAAATATCAATTTATTCAGATATTAAAATTCATATCTTGATCAAAATCTAGATATATTTAAGCCTACAAAATATTGTTCGATAAATCAAGACATTAGTTTTACGTCCTACCGATCCCCTTAACAAGATTGTCGACGTGTCGTTAACTTCTCCAACAGTTGTGCAGTCTTGAGCAATTGTAGAGATGATCACATCCGTAGAAGATGAGTGGAGCTTTAGAGGTAACGGACGTTTATATCATATTCAGTCGCTAGTGTGTAAATTCCGTTGAGCACATGCGCGTTTTTTTTCGTCATCAATATTCTGCACGTGACATCGAAAAAGTGCTCTATGCCATCATTTAACATGATATGCTGCACCTTGATTTTGAGAAAAACATGAACGAAAGAAACAGATATCGTCTGGGTAATTTAATAAATTGATGCATTTTTCCCCCTTCAAATTGTGAATCATTTTGTCGATACACAGCCCTCGGTGACAGTAATACTAAGTAAATTTATCTTGGAAAAGAAACTTTTCTAAATGAGATCATTTAACCATAATATGGCCTTCCCTGTTCTGACAATTAGAAGCAATGACAGATAATTAATGCCTCGGGGGAAAAAGACTTAAGCAATGAGTTTCTATATCAATGGCGCATGGGTGTTTTGTGAACATCTGTTACAGTATTATCACAAAACGCGCATGCGCTTTTTGTAATTATACTGTAACAGATGTTCAGCACTTGTAGCTTGAAATTGTGTTGCCTTAAATGGTGTGAAACTTAATGGTAAGTAATCGTAAGTAATCGTAAGTCATCTCGGTTACACAAGATTTCGATTCTAAAATTAAAAGAATATAAAACCCTATTTTTCTATAAATAGAAAAAAACACAACAGCGGAAGAAACCAAAAATAAATGCACCTACATTGACGCTGAATTAAGGGCTTAGTTAAAATTTAAAAGTGGAAAGAAAATATACATTAGATGTATTACTCTTTTAAGGACATTGCAAATATGCTCAATTTTCTTGCCACAGCCTTCTAAAACTCGCTCAATAGGGACGTAGTATGGGATGGAAGGGGGCTGGAGTATGAAAATGTCAGTAAATCCAGGCAGGAAAATAAATCATTTCATCTCCTTTATCGGGGGAATTGTGAGATGAATTAACCCCATCCCCAAAACAGTAACAAAAACAACAATCCACCAAAAGGATGTGCGCATGTGTGTGTGTGTGTGTGTGTGTGTGCGTGTGTGCATGTACCCTTCATGCATTATGGGTACCAGGTCATGTTCACACACAGCAATTGAGGGACAGTTGGAAATTGAAGGACCGAAAGCCGGTGCTTCAATTTCAAATCATATTTTCGCATAATTATCCTACTTAAAACGTAAAAGAAATCATTTTGCCTGCTGAATCTTAAAATTAAGCCCAGAACATTACTTTGTAGCTAATATCTTTTTAAAAATCATTTGCTAAATTGCAAAATTTTTCGATTGTTTTTCGGTCCTTCAAATGCGGTGTGTACGTGTTTCGTGCGTGTCCGTCGTTTTGGACCTTATGAACACACACTTCTCTTAATTTCCTTTACTGGAATAGCGCCCTCTTGAGTTCTATATGTCGATACAAATTCTCTATTTGATTGCGAGGGCCATGTAGACACTATCATAATTATCCTTTTATCAGACATCCTTCCTTGATCATCCAAGGAATTTTGAATAAACTATTAATGGTATTAATAGAAATATGAATATTAATAATCATAATTATATTATTAACAGTAAATGTAATCATGAATATTGCAAACATTCGAACTGAAATTGAATTTGCGCTTAGGAGAAAAGATTTTGGTTTTCCATTTTCCCATTATACATTTATACATTTTCCGAAACATATTTCTTGTTTTCTTTTTTTTTTTAAATGTTGTCCTGGCAATTAAATTATTTTAAAGTGTGTGTAAAGCGCTTGAGGGGCCAGCACATTTCGATGCGCTACATGCGCTTCGGGCAAAAGAACGTACTGAACTTTCATTACATACGCGATATTATTTCCAAAGTTATATTCTGCACATCACAATATTCTGCTTTCTTCTCATTGTTGCCATGGAAATGACATTATTTTTGAAGTGTGTGTAGCTTCACGTGTCTACAGTGCATTTGAAGGACCGGCACAATTGGTTGCGTTGTATACGCTTCTAGTGAACGGGAGTTCTGAACTTTCATTACTTACGTGATATTTTATTTAAATACATCTTCTGCACATCACAATATTCTGCTTTCTTCTCATTGTTGCCATGGAAATGACATTATTTTTGAAGTGTGTGTAGCTTCACGTGTCTACAGTGCATTTGAAGGACCGGCACAATTGGTTGCGTTGTATACGCTTCTAGTGAACGGGAGTTCTGAACTTTCATTACTTACGTGATATTTTATTTAAATACATCTTCTGCACATCACAATTTCCCACTCTCTTCTCATTGTTGCCATGGAAATGACATTATTTTTTAAGTGTGTTTGGCTTCACGTGTCTACAGTGCATTTGAAGGACCGACACAATTGGTTGTGTTGTATACGTTTTTACTAAACCGGAGTTCTGAACTTTCATTACATATGCGTGATATTATTTCCAAAGTTATATTCTGCACATAACAATTTTCTGCTTCCTTCTCATGTTTGCCATAAAAATGAAATTATTTTTAAAGTATGTGTAGCTTCACGTGTCTACCGTGCATTTGAAGGACCGACAAAATTGGTTGCGTTGTATACGTTTACTGAACGGGAGTTCTGAACTTTCATTAAATACGCGATATTATTTCCAAAGTTATATTCTGCACATCACAATATTCTGCTTTCTTCTCATTGTTGCCATGGAAATGACATTATTTTTGAAGCGTGTGTAGCTTCACGTGTCTACAGTGCATTTGAAGGACCGGCACAATTGGTTGCGTTGTATACGCTTCTAGTGAACGGGAGTTCTGAACTTTCATTACTTACGTGATATTTTATTTAAATACATCTTCTGCACATCACAATTTCCCACTCTCTTCTCATTGTTGCCATGGAAATGACATTATTTTTTAAGTGTGTTTGGCTTCACGTGTCTACAGTGCATTTGAAGGACCGACACAATTGGTTGTGTTGTATACGTTTTTACTAAACCGGAGTTCTGAACTTTCATTACATATGCGTGATATTATTTCCAAAGTTATATTCTGCACATAACAATTTTCTGCTTTCTTCTCATGTTTGCCATAAAAATGAAATTATTTTTAAAGTATGTGTAGCTTCACGTGTCTACCGTGCATTTGAAGGACCGACAAAATTGGTTGCGTTGTATACGTTTACTGAACGGGAGTTCTGAACTTTCATTAAATACGCGATATTATTTCCAAAGTTATATTTTGCACATCACAATATTCTGCTTTCTTCTCATTGTTGCCATGGAAATGACATTATTTTTGAAGTGTGTGTAGCTTCGCGTGTCTACAGTGCATTTGAAGGACCGGCACAATTGGTTGCGTTGTATACGCTTCTAGTGAACGGGAGTTCTGAACTTTCATTACTTACGTGATATTTTATCCAAAGCATGTTCTACACATCACAATTTTCCGCTTTCTTCTTATTGTTGCCATGGAAAATGACATTATTTTCAAAGTGTGTGTAACATCATGTGTCTACGCTACCTTTAAGGGACCAGCACATGTGGTTGCGTTGTATACGCTTCTGGTGAAAGAGGGTTCTGAACTCATACGTGATATTTCAGATATCAGATTCGAGGGGGGGGGGGGGGGGGGGGGGTGTTTATTGCAGTTTTCATCACAAAACAGATCAACATGCATGAATTCTTCCGCCAACAGTAGCGATTATGGATTATGAACATAGGACACAACACTTAGCGAGACCGATATAGTAAAGATACACATAAGTAACAATGGAATTAAAAAATCTTAAAAGGAGAATCAAAGAAATACATAGGCATATTCATAAAGTGATGATTATAATAATAATAGAGAACAAAGTGACGAAATGGGAAAGTAAGACGGAGCAGATGATAGAACTTGCAATCAGTAAAAGATAAGATGATGAGAATGTGTTCCAATTTCGCACATTTTATATTTGTAAAAGAAATGGTTCCACTAAGGGCAACGGGCAATGATTTTTTTCTTTTTCATATTTCCTCTTTAATTGGGAAAACAAAGGTGTTTTGGTGAAAACTGCAGAGGCACAAATAGATTCAAAGTCCTATTGTGATGTTAACAGGCAGGGCCGTCGGTAAAGGGGGATGTGGGGGTGTGACACCCCCCTCCCCCACCGCTATGGATATCGTCGGTAAAACTGCGCTGTCGTCGGGAAAAATGAGAAGAGGGGGGAAAAAATAAGTAGGGAGGGGAAAGAAGAGAAAAGGAAAAAAAAGGAAAAAGATGAGAAGGAAGAAAGAGAAAAAAAGAAAACGAGAGAAGAAAAAAAAGAAAAAGGAGAAAAGGAAGAGGAAAGAGAGGAAAAGAGAAAAAAAAGAAAAAAGGGAAAAGACGAAAAGGAAGTAAAAGGCAAAATAAAAATTTGACAATGAACAATGGTAAAGAGAAGAAAAGGTCTCGGAGAGAAGAAGAGATGTTCTGACTGAGGTTGTGCTTGTCGGTACAGTGGAGACGTAGAGTTGGGTCAGGCGGGGCTCTCTGTACCGACATCGGTACCTAATTTCTGTACATTTTCACTACAAAAAGTGTCAATTTTTTTAATTTTTTATTATGGATTGTGTCGGGTCAGGCAGGGCTCTCTGCCTGTACAGTGGGCCAGAATTGCTCCAAAGTGCGCCAAAATTCATATTCACTGAGTTTTACTTAAATTTATAACTTAAGTTATGGGTTTAAGGGCATTCAGACCCATAGAATCCAATGATAATATTTTCAAATAACTCTGACGTCATTAGAATACCGATTTCTGATTGGCTGTCAAAATCCAATGAAAAATAATATATTTCTGGCATTACATTGATTTTCATACTTCAGAAAATTGATAATGCAATCTCTATGCTTCTATATCAATAAGTGAAAATGGTGATAACTTAAAGCCCAAGCATACGGTACGTATGACTTAAGAGGGGGGGGGGGGGGGGGGGGAGCGCCGTACTGGAAAATATTTGTAATAATGAGAAATTTACAATTTATTGTAATGTATGATGTCATTACTTGAAATTTAACTTTAATAATGCATAAACTGATAAAATAATAATATTCAGCTAACTAAAAAATGATTTATTAAACGAAGTTTAACAAAAAAATGAAAAAGCGCCCGCCCTCTGTAGCCTTGATAATTTTGCGAAAAGGAAACGTACTTGTATCACTGAGAAGTATATTCTGTAGGTACTATCAAGTTATCAAAATCATAATACTGACTGATAAGGTCCATACTATTTTGAGTCCTTTTGCCCTACTGTTTAGAGGCCTACTGTCAGAAGAGTGAATTATTTCGAAAAGCCTTCGCCTTGAAATATTCACTGAAGCCATTGAGAATTACTCAGAATGTTGGGTCTGTTAAAAAAAAAAAAAAGAGATAACATTTTGAGAGCTTGGTTTTGGTGTTGGACAAATTATAATACAAATCATACTTTCTCCAAAGCCCTATAATTTATTATCTTGCTTACTTCTTATGAGTGTTAATCATGTTTATATGGGACATTGCCGTGTAAAAAAAAAAAAAAAAAAAAAAAAAAAAATCATGCGCGCCATGTGGCGCCACATGAAGACAGAGAATCCTCTGCAGCGTCTGCGCTGTCCAAAATAAACATATTTTTCCGGGTAACAAATGTGCAAGGAAAATCGGCTCTAACATAAAAAGTGGCAGAAGGTGGCAGCCAAATCTGTCAACTTAAAGCTGCATGAGACATCAGGAAAAATGGTGGTAATAAAATTGAATTGGAAATCCGTGGAAATCTAAACTTTTCATATGGATTTATAAAAAAACACGAATAATCAGTCTATTTTCTACGATAATTACCCTATCATACTCACGAAGATTGCGTTTCTTTCCATTTTTACCCCATTCATAAAGTGAAATGAACTCTCAGGAATATGTGGGAGCAGTTATAGATCGATAACTTAAAAACTACATGTTGAAATAACTTATTTATTTAATTGGTCACAATTTACACTGAAACTCGCAATATGTTGAATTTTGCAGCTTGAAGTAGGAAATATACACCCTTAATGTACATACCGGAGTTAAATATTTTACTGAAACATTCTTCAAAGTATTGTCATTCAAGAGGGCATGACCAAAAATTAAAAAAAAAAAACGAATTGCCCAAAATGACTTTTGGTGCACTTTAGTTTCCCCGTGGCCCACTGTGCGACGTCTGTAGCGTACAGTGCCGTGCATGATTTCTGTACATTTTCACTACAAAAAAGTGTCATTTTTTAAAATTATGGATCGTGTCCGGTCAGGCAGGGCTCTCTCTCTGTACCGACGTCTCTACCGTATTGTGCCGTGCATAATTTCTGTACATTTTTCACTACAAAAAAGGGGCAAAACTTTTGCTCGCTCGCAATATAATACCATCACGTAATCGGGGAGCAAGATGCTCAAATATCCTCATATTTGGGTAGTTATATAGGCGAATGTAATTTCTGTACATTTTAACAACAAAGTGTCAGTTTTTTTGCTCGCTCGCTTCGGTCGCTCGCAATAACTACCACCTTATAATCGGGTAGCAAGATGCTCATACTTTGTCCTCATATGTCGGCAGTTTTATAGCCGAATATGTAATTTCTGTACATTTTTACAACAATAAGTATCAAAATGTTTGCTCGCTTGCTTCGCTAGCTCACAATTAATAACTACCACCCTATAATCGGGTAGCAAGATGCTCAAATGTCCTCATACTGAGTTAGTTTTATAGACGAATATGTATTTTCTTACATTTTCACTACAAAAAAGTGTCAAAATTTTTGCTTCCTCGCTTCGCTCGCTCGCAATATATAACTATCACTTCATAATCGGGCAGCAAGATGCTTAAAATGTCTGAATATTAAAGGTAGTTTTATAGCCGAATATTGTGTACATTTTCACTACAAAAAGTGTCAAAATTTTTGCTCGCTCTCTTTGCTTGCTCGCAGTAAAACAAAAAAGAGCGTCAGCCCTTTGGGAAACTATGCCTTTACGTCTATGGGAAGGGGAGGGGTGGTGAAACTTTATTTAAATACCGTTTTTTTTGTTGTTGTTGTTGTTGTTGTTGTTTTTGATCGTCGGTAATCGGTGGCAATTTTTGTCGGTATCAGTGGCCTCTACAACCCCCCCCCCCCCCCCCCCCCCACTGGAAAAGGTCCAGCGATGCCCTTGTCAACAGGGAATAATATCGGTTGATGCATGTTCCTTTATACAGACTTAGGTGGTTCCAGTGAGATTGTATATCCTCTACGTAGCGTAGAGGATAATACAGAATTGCAGAGGCAAATAAAAGCAAAGTCCTATTGTGATGTCAACAGGGAATGATGTCGGTTGTCGGTTGGTGCATTCATGCCTGCATGCAAATTCATACTTTTGCTAGTCTACAGTGATTTGTTTTGTTTTTGTTTTTGTTTTTGTTTTTGTTTAAATATTATGTAACTTTATGTACTCTGTGTTTACAAAAAAGAACAGAATATTGATTTATATCATTGAAGCTCAATAAAAATAGAATACAACATATTCCCTTATACAGACTTATAACATGTAGAAGGATGGTTTCAGTGCGATTGTATATTCTCTGCGTATCGTTCCTATGCAAACATTTCGAATTTTGGTCCACATATTTTGCACAACATGTGGAACTAATTCCCGTAAATGATCACCGATCTTAGAGTTATTTGAAATTTCAACCCTCTCCCATCCCCCTTTCAATATCTTACTCTCTCTCTCTCTCTCTCTTCCCCAATCTCTTTCATTTCAGAAGGCTTTAATAACGCGTTTCCATAGAGTAGCCGGGAAATGGGTTTCGATAAAACATTTCTAATCAGAGCGACGGGTTCAATATTCGAGCTGTCAATAAAAGACGCTATTTTGCTTTCTCCTCTATTAGTAACTACTAGTGCCCCCTTTTTTTATTCCCCCTCCCTCCACCCCCCCCCCCTCTCTCTCTCTCTCTCTCTCTCTACTTTCTCTTTCGCTCTCCTTCAGAATTGTTATCATTGATTTTAATTAATCTCCATCACTCAGTGTGGAATTGTTAATTGCCGCTACTTTGCTTCCTCCCCTATTAGTTGATAGCTCCCTCCCCCGCCCCCGCCCCTCTCTCTCTCTCTTTCTGCGAAACTTTTTGTTGAAAACCAACATCTTCCCAGTGGCTTACATGTTTGCATTTTCTTAAATGTTCTCCTCTCAGTCTTTATGCGCCCATTTAAAATGATAAGAAAACAATACACACAAACAAACAACGAAGAAGAGGTAAAAAAAAAATCAAAAGCAGTAACAACTGATTTATAATTTTCATGATATAGCTATTGCATATCGATGCATGTTCGTTAATGTTAGAATAGTACATAGAAGCTAAGATGAATTTAACAAACCGACATGACCGAGGGCATACATAAATAATTGCAAGGCAGAATCGCAAATAAGACACATTATCATTCGCAATTATATATAAACAGGGGCGTCGCTAGTGCGGGGTGTAGGGGGTGTGACACCCCCATTAAAAATTCCGTTGGCAAATGTGCCACCTCTGTCGGTAAAAGAAGGAAGGAAAGGAAAAAGAAAGAGGGAAGAGAAGGGAAAGAGAAAAGGAGAGAGAAAGGAGGAAAAGGAAAAGAAAAAAATAAAGAGAAAGGGAAAGAAAAGAAATAAGAAAAGAATGAAAAGAAAAAGAAAGGAAAAGAAAAAACTGGAAGCGCTTGCTCGTTTTTCTCGCTCGCATTTCAAGTACCTTAACCATTGCCGGTGATATTGATAAGTACTATTCTTTTGAAAGAAAACTGGTTTACATCTTACGTGTCTGTCTTATGTTATACTATTCTTCTACTCATAGAATGATAGTAATAATGATAATAATAATAATAATGAATGTTCAGGAGCGCTAAAAACAGAAAGTACCAAAGCGCTTACAAAATTACGGACTTAAAGAAAGAGTAATGTAACTGCAAGGAATCGAGCTGGAAGTTGACCTAAGAAAGTTAAATTATCTGGAAATAACGACCTGTGACCAATAGCCTATCCCTATCATACCCACTATGAGAACGGAAGATGCCGATAAAACGTACGTTACTTAAATCACGAGAATAGAGTAGCTATACACTAGAACCTGTTCTCAGTGTTTATACCTTTTTTTTTTTTTTTTTTTGCTCGCCCGCTAGCTCATAAAATCTAGAAATAGAAGGGTTTTGGACTGCAAGCGAGGTGCCAAACAGAGTCATATTCGGCAGATAGTGAGCGAATATTATCATGGAGATCTCTTAGAGGCTTATAGTGTATTTTGATGACGAAACAACGCTTCTACCATGAACTGGAGGTTATATATTTAAAAATATTAAAATTTAAAATTCTATTCTTTTAGTATATGGCTTAAGTGTTAAGGAGAAGCTTTTAAACTCTAAATAGCTTTTATACGAAGATTTCAATAGACTTCCTGTCTCTCGCTATTGTGTCTGACAGTGAATACTGAAAAGAACTCGCCACCCTACTCGCTTTCGGATACAAAGGATCCCCATTGTATTTCAGGACGTAATTTCAGTACCCGCCCCTATGTATAGGTTAATGTAATAATTATTCTTAAAAGCTTCCAAGTACCAATGATAACATGCAACATATAGTTTAGACGTAGTAAACCCTGTGTGGAGAAATGAATGTGATACAAATTTAGCTGATCAAAGACTACAGAGTATAGAAGTAGTGAATTATAGATTCCCAAGTTGTTTATTTCTAAAACATGATTAGGCATAGCACTAAATGGAGGCTGATGTGATGTTTAGTTATGAAAATTAGAAATCCCTAAACGAGCGGGGGGAGGGGGCAGATCTTACTTTAGAAAAAAAAAATGATAAAGTTCAGTTCTGGTCTTGCGATTACGTTGTCAAAGAAACTGCATGTAGTGGGGAAAGGTTTCATACGTAGCATGAGAACTGGTGCACACTCTTTGAAATAACCAAAATAAGAAGAAAGTTATACTTGGCCTTGCTGAAAGTAACATGCACTACACAAAAAAATGAGTTTATGGGACTGCAAACAGAAGGGGGTGGGGTGAATGTTTAGTGTAATCATTTTGAATTTCTATTTTTATCATTCATATTATCATTATCATTGTATCATTATTATCATCATCATTATCATTGATATTGTTATCATTATTATTATAATCATCATTACTATTATTATTATTATTATTTTATTATTACTATTATTATTATTATTATTATATATTGTTATTATTATTATTATTATCATCATCATTATTGTTATTATTATTATTATTATTAATATTATTATTAATATTATTATTATCATCGTCATTACTATTATCATTATTATAATTATTATTATCATTATTATTATCATTAGCATTTTGTCATATTTCGAATTTAGGGACATTTGAAGAACAATCCCTTTACATGTTTTTATGAAGACATTTATCTTTGATATATTTCTAAACTGGGTGGTTCATAATCTAGCAAAAGGCCCCAAAACATTTCGTTAAACTAGTAAAGATCAACATCTGCGATAATGTTTGAAAATAATTTCTTGTTTGTATGGGGGGAGGGGGTATTAGTGTTAAAATGCAGCTTAACAGCTGCTGTCGGCAAATTTAAGTCTTACACACCGACGCGTCGGTGTGTAAGACCTAAATTTGTTTGCATTGAATGTTCACATTTAAAATGTGAACATTCAATTCTAATTTGCTATTCATCAAAATAGTTAGTACTTTGAAATAAGAAGCCATCCATGCCATGGAACGCTGGCTAGGATTGCGGCCTAGATTAAAATTCTATTCTTTTAGTATGGCTTAAGTGTTAAGGAGAAGCTTTTAAACTCTAAATAGCTTTTATACGAAGATTTCAATAGACTTCCTGTCTCTCGCTATTGTGTCTGACAGTGAATACTGAAAAGAACTCGCCACCCTACTAGCTTTCGGATACAAAGGATCCCCATTGTATTTCAGGACGTAATTTCAGTACCCGCCCCTATGTATAGGTTAATGTAATAATTATTCTTAAAAGCTTCCAAGTATCAATGATAACATGCAACATATAGTTTAGACGTAGCAATTCCTGTGTGGAGAAATGAATATGATAAAAATTTAGCTGATCAAAGACTACAGAGTATAGAAGTAGTGAATTATAAATTCCCAAGTTATAGATTACTGTTATCATTATCATTATCATCATCATTTATTTTTCATATTCCGAATTCAGGGACATTTGAAGAACAATCCCCTTTTCATGTTTTAGGAAGACATTTACCTTAGATATTCTTCTAAACTGACGAGGGGCGAATGAGAATGCTCAAATATTATTTTTCACCATGACCAGAAATCAACTTTCTCTTAAATAGAGAGTGATAGATCACGAGTACAATACGACCAAAGTTCTCACTCTATCCTTTTGATTTTCATCATCGTAAACTATGATCGTAAACATCTGTTTCAAAAACGCATGTACACAGCTAGTTCAAATATATCGTAAAAAGATTCGGCAGGGTAGGGGTGGGGGTATGGGTAACTAACAGTACAAAACCGTCCAGCATAATAAATAACTTTTCCGGACAACACTGAACAGTAACGATTATGGATATGGGACACACATTAGACATAAAGCCTCTAACATGGGCCGCGGGCCGCGAAACCTGGAGGGATGGGGGGGGGGGGGGCTGCAGCCCCCCCCCCCCCACACACACACACTCTCTCTTTTTGAGTAGACGCATAAAAAAAAATGACCTCTAATTTTCAAGGAAGAAATAATTTCTAGCATTTGATAGAATTGACGAAATTAATATAAAAGACTGTTATTGTAGTAAGAATTCCTGTAAAATGCAGATAAAATGCTAAAGATATAATTTGAATGTCCCAATAATTCCGATTTATGTATCAAGATCTCTCACCCATGTCTATTTATAACATGTTTCCGGTTAGTATAAACTGGCAATACATCCCCGCCTCTTTAATGCAGTTAATGCATACTCTATAGGCCTAATGAAGCATGGATATTATAAACAAAGTGTAGAAGTAACTGACTTTTTTTTTCCATTCTCACTTTTCAGAAATAAGAATGACCCCCCTTTCCTTCTGATAAGTGCATCTTTACCAGTGGCCATATCCTCTATTCAAATCTGAGAGGTGCCCGTTCTAATTCGACAAGTGCCCCTTCCGCCTTCTGTTTAATGACATCTCTGATGAGTGCCCCTTTACACCTCTGATAGGTTTTCTTAAATCATTTTGAAATGAGCTCTTTTTCTTCCTAAGAAGTACAATTCCTTCTGATAAGAGCCCCTCCTCCTTTACAAAAAAAAAAAAAAAAAAAACCTCCTTCCCATTCTCATAAGTGGCAATATTCATGTGCGACAAATACCACGTTTCATTCTCTGATAATTGCTTTTTTTAATATGACATACTCCTGCTCATTCTCTTTTTTGATAAGTGCCATTGTCGTCCTTTCTCCATAATTTTTGCCCCTAATTCATAGCGATTTAGAGCAACTCTGCTTGAATTTCGTCAAGGCTTGCTCGCTACGCTCGCTCGCATGGTATTTGTTGGTTTGGTTGGTTTTATTTCTGCTTTCAAATAAATACAAATTCAAACTCAAATTCAAAAACTTCAAACAATAACAAATACAGTGAGTGATTTTTTTTTTACAAAAGTAATTACATGACTAAAAGAATCATGTAACAATAATATTATAGAATAAAAGGTCTTTTCAGTCTCTCATGCCGAAACTATGTTTAAACACCTCTCAGAACTTTTTTTTCTCTTTATAATTTGCTGTTGATCATGTGGAACTAATTCCCGTGAATGAACACTGATCTCATAGAGTTCTTTGAAATCGTACTTAGAAGCTAAGATGAATTTAACGAATCAACATGACCGAGAGCACACATAAATAATTGCAAGGCAGAATCGCAAATAAGACACATTATCAATCGCATTTATATATAAACAGGGGCGTCGCTAGCGAGGGGGGGGGGGGGTGGGGGTGTGACACCCCAGTGAAATTTTTCGTCGGCAAATACGCCACCTTGTCCGCAAAAGAAGGAAGGAAAGGAAAAAGAAAGAAGGAAGGGAAGGGAAAAAAGAAAAGGAAGAGAAAGGAGGAAAAAAGAAGAGAAAAAGAAGAGAAATGAAAGAAAGGGAAAGAAAAAGAAGCAAGAAGGAAGAAAAAAAAACATAGAAGCGCTCGCTCACTTCTCTCGCTCACATTTTTAATATCTTAACCATTGCCGATTATATTGGAAATTACTCTTCTTTTGGAAGAAATTGTTTTCCATCATATGTGCCTATAATGTTATACTATTCTTTTTCTAATAGATTGTTAGTACTATAACTGCAAGGAATCGGGCGGGAAGTTGACTTTAAAAAGATTTTTTTTTGGAGATAACAACTTGTGACCAATAGCATATTCCTATCATACCCACTATGAGAACGGAAGATGCCGATAAAACGTGCGTTACTAAAATCATGAGAATAGAGTAACTATACACTAGAACCTGTTCTCAGTGTATATACAAAATTCTTTTTTTCTCTCTCTCTCTCTCGCCCGGTCGCTACGCTCGCTCAACAGATCTGGAAACAGAAGGGTTTCGGACGGTAAGCGAGGTGCCCAAACAGAGTCATATTCGGCAGATGGTGATCAAATTATCATGGAGATCTCTTAAAGGCTTATAGTGTATTTTGATGACGAAATAACGCTTCTACCATAAAAACGAATGTGTATTTTTCCTCGCTCCCTGCTTTCGCTCGTATAATATTTAGATACAGGATGGTTTAGGATAGCAAACAAATTCGGCGAGTGAGATGACCGAATATAATTATACATATGTTTCTAAATATCTTATCGGCCTATAACAGTATTCTAATAACGAAATAATACTTCTATCGTTAAAAGAGCGCGTTTGTGCAGGCTTGCTTTGCTCGCTCGTAATATTTAGAAGCAGAGTTGTTTGGGACAGCAAACAATTGGACTAGGGAAGAAACCAAATATATCGTTTAGATATCTTATCCTATGTATTTTGATGACAAAATAACACTTTTTAATATAACGAGAAGCGGTTATTTTTGCCCAGCTCGGTTCGCTCGCTAGCAAAATTTAAAAACAGGGTGGTTCATAATCCGTAATCTAGCAAGAGGCTCCTACGTTAAACTAATAAATATCAACATCTGCGATATTGTTTGAAAATAATTCTTTCTTGTGTGTATGGGGGTGGTATTAGTCTTAAAATGCAGCATAACAGCTGCTGTCGGCAGATATAGGTCTAACACACCGACGCCCTGTATATAAATGTGAACATTCAATTCTAATTTGATATTAATCAAAATATTTAGTTCTTTGCAATGATAAGCTTTCCATGGAACGCTGGCAAGGATTCCGCCCTGGATTAAAATTCTATTCTTTTTTGTATGGCTAAGTGTCAAGGAGGAGCTTTTATAAAATAAATAGCTTTTATACGAAGATTTCAATAGACTTCCTGTCTCTCGCTTTTGTGTCTGACAGTGAATACTGGGTCTGAAAAGAACTCGCCACCCTACTCACTTTCGGATACAAAGGATCCCTATTGTATTTCAGGACGTAATCTTTAACCCGCCCCTGTGCATAGGTTAATGTAATAATGATTCTTAAAAGCTTCCAGGTATCAATTTTACAGGCAACATATAGTTTAGACGTAGTAAACCCTGTGTGGAGAAATGAATATGATACAAGTTTAGCTGGATTAAAAAAAACAAACAAACTACAGAGTAAAGAGTAAAGAATGGATTCATAAGTTTTTCATTTTTTAAACATGATTAGGCATAGCACTAAATGGATGCCGATGCCATGTTAGTCATGAGTATTAGAAATTCCTAAACGAGCGCGATAGAAGGGGGAGGGGGCAGAGCTTAATTTAGAAAAAAAAAGTAATAAAGTTCACTTCTGGTCATGCAATTACGTTTTCAAAGAAACTGCATGTAGTAGCGAAAGGTTTAATATACTTAGCATAACATGAGAACTGGTGCACACTCTTTGAAATAGCCAAAATAAGAAAAAAGTTATACTTGGCCTTGTTGAAAGTCACATGCACTACACACAAAAATGGGTTTATGGGACTACAAACAGAAGGGACATGAGTGTTTGCTGCAAGCATTTCAGATTATCATTGTTATCATTGGTATCGTCATTATTATCTTTATTATTATTGTTGTTTTTAGTAGTCAGTAGTAGCAATAGTAGTAATAGCAGTAGTATATAGTAGTATGATTATCATTATCATTATCGCCCTTAACATTATTATTATTATTATTATTATTATTATTATTATTATTATTATTATTATTATTATTATTATTATTATTATCAATATTTATTATTATTATTATTATTATCATCATCATCACCATTATCATCATCATCATCATCATCATCATATCATATCATTACTTTCATTATCATCATTATCATTTGTATTAGTATAAGTGTTGTTATTATTTCTATTATCATCATCAGCATCATCATCATTTTGTCACATTTCGAATTCAGGAGCATTTGAAGAACAATCCTTTTCAGGAAGATATTTATCGTTGATATTCTTCTAAACTGACAAGGAAAGAATGAGAGCGCTCAAATATCATTTTACACCATGACTGAAAATCAATTGCCTCTTTAATAGACAGTGATAGATCACGAGTACAAAATGCGAGCAAAGTTCTCTATCCTTTCGATTTTCCTTATCTTAAACATTACGTACACAACTGCTTCAAATGTGTACATCAGATTCGAGGGGAATAGAAGGGGGATGTATTGCAGTTTTCAGCACAAAACAGATCAACATGAGGCATGAATTCTTCCGCCAACATTAACGATTATGGATTATGAACGTGGGACGCACATTAAAAATACAGGCAACACTTGGTGAGACCGACATAGTAAAGGTATACATGTACATAAGTAACAATGGAATTAAAGATTTTAAAAAGGAGAATCAAACAAATATAGGCAAATTTATTAAGGGATGATTATAATAATAAGAGGGAACAAAGTGACGAAATGGGAAAGTAAGACGGAGAAGATGATAGAACGTGTTATCAGTAAAAGATAAGATGATGAGAAGGTGTTCCAATTTCGCACATTATGAATTTGGAGAAAAAAAAAAATGGTTCCACTTAAGAGCAACGGGCAATGATTTTTTTCCATATTTCCTCTTTAATTAGGAAGACAAGGTGCAGAGGCACAAATAAAAGCAAAGTTCTATTGTGATGTCAATATCGGTTGATGCATGTTCCTTTATACAGACTTAGATGGTTCCAGTGCGATTGTATATCCTCTACGTAGCGTAGAGGATAATAGAATTGTAGAGGCAAATAAAAGCAAAGTTCTTTTGTGATGTCAATAGGGAATGATATAGGTTGTCAGTTGGCGCATTCATGTCTGCAGGCAAATTCATGCTTTTGCTATTCTACTGCGATTTGTTTACTTATATTATGTAACTTTATGTACCAGGAGTGTCGATCCTGTGGGGGGGGGGGGGGCAGGGGGCAGTTGCCCCCCCCCCCCCCAAGAAAATATGGGGGGCAAACATATCGCTTTGCCTCCCCCCTCCCAATAATTCCGGAGATGTAAAAAAAAAAAAAAAAAGGTTAAGGCCCGGCCACACCACCAGAACTTTGCTGGAGCGTTCCTGGAGCGGTGAAAAAAATTCATCACCGCCGGTAACCGTTCACCATCGTTTAACAGAAGTTGGCCCCCGTTAAGGCAACGCCGTATACGCTCGGCCACCGCTGATGGTCCCTCCTACCGCTCCGAAAGTTTTGAGCTGCACAAAATATTGCGAGCGGTGAGGAGCGGGCAATTTTCCGCTCCGGCAAAGTTTACCACCGCTCCAACAACGCCCAGTCAAAGTTTGGCACCGCTAGACGCAAGTTCGTGGACGCTTGGGTCCGCTAGGCCAACGCAGAAATCTTGAACGCTGGACCACCGCTGCTTCGCCAGCTTTGCCCGGGCGGTGATTAAACGTTGCACAAACTTTGGTGGAGCGGTTGTAAGCGTTTTACGAGCGGACACGGGATTGCTGGAACGGTGTCGGGCGTTGAAGCAGCGATCCATTGCGGTGATGAACTTTGGTTTGGCGTTGGTATGGAGGTGTCGGAGCTAAACCAACGCTAAAGCAACGCCGGCTTCAGCGGTGCACCGCTAAGGCAACGCCCGTGTTTTCGATTTTTTCCCATTTTGTGCGCGGTGACGAGCGTTGTCGAAATTCGGCCCCCTCTCCCTACCGTTCAAGGAACGCTCCAACAAAGTTCGGGCGGTGTGACCGGGCCTTAAATGATGCAAAAATCGGGAAATGAAACCTTCCCTTCCAAACAAGGAAATACAAAGGGTATACCCTTTGTAATATATTACACGATTATTCTTCAATTTCGCCGCGCGCTCTGCGCGCAAATTCTCTTACTAGTATTTTCCCTGCTTCATGAAAAACTGTGGAGACTGATGCCTTTTTAAGTACCCAAATGTAATAAAAAGCGCCCTTTTTTCCTTTCTAATAAGTACCCTTTCCCCTTTTGATAAGTGCCCTTTTATCTCCTCCTGATCAGTGCCCCCTTTTCATATCTGATATTTGCCTCCCCAATTCTTTAATATGTCAAAGTTTTCTCTTCTCATAAGTGCCCCCTTTCACCTCTTATAAGTGCCTTTTTCCCTCTTCTGATAAATGCATCCTTTTACATAATTATATTTCCCACTGTTTCTTCCTAAGAGAACCACATCTAGCTTCAAAGAATCGGCGTGGCTTCATGTACCCATAATACTACAACTACATTGTAAGGCAGTGGGGCCGGGGGCAAGAGGGGCAGAATGCCTATCACCCCCCCCCCCCTCCCCCACGCAAAGGACTGCACATTCCGCTTGCTCGCTCCTATACTGAAATTAAGCAGATCGCATAAAGTGTGTTGATTTGTTATTGATGTAATCCTAAATCATTCGACATTCCCCCAAATTAATTTTCCGTTACCATTTTAATAGACCAGTTCGGAGTTAGCTTGGGTACAAATGACCCCCCAAAATCCACATATCTTTTGCACATAGAGACATCCTACTTTGTGCCTTTTAGAATAGTCACTGCCCAAAAGGGTGAAGGTGATTCATGAATACCTTTTGTCAGCCCACTGTAGAAGAATACTTCCAGCTGTGTATCAAAGAATGTCCCTCTGATAAATACATAAATAATGATTACATGACTATCATGAGCATGTATCCAGCACCCGTCTCAGTGGGTTTTACAATTTGGGTACAAATGACCTTTATCTGCTCATGCTCAGATTGTATCTACGAACTGGCTTATTACATCGCTGTAATTAAAGCACAAGCAAAGGACTTCAGCACTAGAAAAAAGAAAAAGTCTGAAAATTTTTGCTCACTCGTTTCGCTCGCTCGCACATGAATTATTAGATGATCACACGCAACTGCTAATTGGAGAAGCGGAAGAAGTGTTCATTGAGAACCACAATGAAAATGAAGAAGATGATGCTAAATTGGGTCTATAACGCAGGGTAATACCAATGTCACAAAATGGTCCTTTTTTCGCTTTATATTCACCCCTTGTATTTGCCCCCTTTCCCCCCGAAATGCCCTTTATTTCTGCCCCCCCCCCATTTTTAAAGACTCTCCGCCCCCCCCCCCCCCCCGGTGTGGAGAAGCTGGTAGTTAAGAGGCGTTCAAAAATTATGTGCGAAATGAACATCGTTACGTTAGGCTGTCTTGCTCCCCCCCCCCCATCCTAAAAATGGATCGACGCCCCTGTTATGTACTCTATGTTTACAAAAAAGAACAGAATATTATTTCATATCAATGAAGCTCAATAAACAAGAACACAACATATTTTAACATGTTAAAACAAGGATGGTTTCAGTGCGAATGCCTATCCTCTGCGTATCATTATATGCAAACAACATGAACAATTCAAATTTAGTCCAACTTATTTGCACTGCACGTGGAACTAATTCCCGTGAATGATCACTGATCTTTAATAGAGTTCTTTGAAATTCAACCATCTCCCATACCACCTTTCAATATCTTACTCTCTTTATCTCCCCCCCCCCCCCCCTCTCTCTCTCTCTCTCTTTCTCTTTCCCCCATCTCTTTCATTTCAGAAGGCTTTGAAAACGCGTTTCCACAGGGTTTAGATAAAACATTTCTAATTGGAGCGACGGGCCCGATATTCAAGCTGTTAGTAAAAGACGCTATTTTGCTTTCTCGTCTGTTAGTCACTAGTGCCCCCTTTTAATTCCCCTGCCTCCCCCCCCCCCCCTCTCTCTTTACTTTCTCTTTTGGTCTTCTTCAGAATTAAAATCTTTGATTTTAATTAATCTCCACTACTCAGTGTACTTTGCTTCCTCCAGTATTAGTGGACAGAGCTCTCCCCCTCCCTCTCTCTCACTTTTTTTTTCTCTCTCTCTCTCTTTCTCTTTCGGTGGAACTTTTTGTTAAAAACAAACATCTTCCCAGTGGTTTACTGTTTGCATTTCCTTAAATGTTCTCCTCTCAGTCTTTATGTTACTCATGTATATTTAAAAGTAGTGACCATTTAAATGATAAGAAAACAATTCACACAAATCAAGAGCAGTAACGATTGACGTATAATTTTCATGTTATAGTTATTGCATATCGATGCATTTTCGTTAACATGAGAATATTACTTAGAAGCTAGATGAATTTAACAAAACGACATGACCGACGGCACACATAAATAATTGCAAGGCAAAATCGCAAACAAGACACATTATCAATCGCATTTATATATAAACAGGGGCGTCGCCAGCGGGGGGTGTGGGGGTGTGACACCCCCATTAAAAATTTCCGTCGGCAAATGCACCACCTCTGTCCACAAAAGAAGGAAGGGAAGGAAAAAGAAAGAGGGAAGAGAAGGGAAAGGAGAAAGAGAAAGAGAAAGGAGGAAAAAGAAAGGAAAAAAGAAGAGAGAGGGAAAAGGGAAAGAAAAGGAAAGAAATTGAAGAAAAAAACTGGAAGCGCTCGCTTGCATCTCTCGCTCGCATTTTAAGTTTCTTAACCACTGCTGGTTATATTGATAATTACTATTCTATTTAAAGAAAACTGGTTATCTTATGTTTCTGTCTAACTTTAAACTATTCCTCTACTCTTTGAACGTTAGTAATATAACTGTCAGGAAACGAGCGGGAAGGTGACCTAAAAATGATTAATTTTCTGGAGATAAACATCTGTGACCAATAGCCGATTCCTATCATACCGACTATGAGAACGGAAGATGCCGATAAAACGTACGTTACTTAAATCATGAGAATAGAGTAACTTTACACTAGAACCTGTTCTCAGTGTATATACAAAATTCTTTTTTTTTTCTTCGCCTGCATGCTCGATACTCTCGCTCGAAAGATCTAGAAACAGAAGGGTTTCGGACGGTAAGCGAGGTGCCAAAACTGAGTCATATTCGGCAGATAGTGGTGTATTTTGATGACGAAATAACACTTCTACAATGAAAAGGAGTGTATATCTTTCCTCGCTCGCTGCTTCCGCTCGTATAATATTTAGATACAGGATGGTTTCGGAAAGCAAACAAATTCGGCGAGTGAGATGACCGAATATTCATGTATGCATATTTTTCTCAATATCTTATAGGCCTATAGTTTATTCTGATGACAATAATACTACTATAAATGAGCGCGTTTTTCCTCGATCGCTTCGCTTGCTCGCAAAATTTAAAAACAGGGTGGTTCATAATCTAGCAAGAGGCCCCTAAACATTCCATTAAACTAATAAATATCAACATCTGCGATATTGCTTGAAAATAATTTCTTGTGCGCAAGAATATTTTTAAAAAATAGAAAATAATTTCTTGGGAGGAGTTTTTATTGGAATTAAAATGCAGCATAACAGCTGCCGGCAAATTTAGGTCTTTCACCCCGACGCCCCTGCATATAAATGTGTCGAACATTCAGTTCCAAACTGATATTCATCAAAATTTTTAGTACTTTGCAATGATAAGCTTTCCATGGATTCCGCCCTAGATTAAAATTCCATTCTTTGAGTATGGCTTAAGTGTTAAGGAGGAACTTTTAAACTCTAAATAGCCTTTATACGAAGATTTCAATAGACTTCCTCTCTCTCTCGCTATTGTGTGAAAAGAACTTGCCACCCTACTTGCTTTCGGATACAAAGGATCCCCATTGTATTTCAGGACGTAATCTTTAGTACCCGCCCCTGTGTATAGGTTAATGTAATAATGATTCTTAGGTCATACTTAGTATGACCTAAGCATTATGTAAGCTAACCCACATCTAAGTATAGACTATTAGCATACTTGAAAATAACTAATCGTTGCACTTTTCATTACTGTAGCCTCATTTTTGCCTTATCATAATGTTAATTGAATTTACCAAATCAACACAAAAATACCGGTCATATCACCCCTATAGCCATTCGATCACTGACACCCCCACCCTATGCCTGAGTGACCTAGGCCAAATCTCTTTGGTCGAAAATCCAAGAGACATAATTCGAGGATTGGTAAGACGGCATCTTTGAAAAGGTGGGAAAAGTGCCAAGTGTCCGCTTGGCGGGATGGTATTTTTAATGATTTTGCGATGAGCAATATGATTTCCTTTTCTTATTTTACGTAACTACAGTTTTTAAAAATACAATGTATTTTTACAAAGAAAAAACAATTGTTAGAATTTTAAAAATAATATTTGTGGCAAAAATAGTCAGTTTTGACTAATTGCCAAATAAAAACAAATAAGAACAACATCAACAACTTAAAAGCTTCCAAGTATCAATGATTACATGCAGCAGACGCGCCCGAAGCAGTTTGGGATTGGGGGGGGGGGGGGTGGGGGCAAACATTCAAGGGGACTCACCCAGGCACCTGGGTTATCAGATTTTCGGGGTCTTCTTTTCCTTAAAAATTCTCTGACAAACACATTAAAAAAAAAAAAAAAGGTATCACTTTTTTTTCGGTCTACTTTTTCCCCCCGCCTCCTGCGCCTATGACATGCAGCATATAGTTTAGACGTAGTAAACCCTGTGTGGAGAAATGAATGTGATAAAAATTTTAACTGCTCAAAAACTACAGAGTATAGAAGATACTCTGTAGTAAACTGTATAACTGTGTATAACTGTGGAGACAGAGGCGGCGCTCCCGATGGGGAAGGGGGCACATTGCCCCACTTTTTCAAGTACCCTTGTACTAAAAGGACCTGGGGGGGGGGCAATGCATTTTGCCCCCCCTGCCCCCCGCTTCCTGCGCCTATACATGCAGCATATAGTTTAGTAGTAAACCTGTGTGGAGAAATGAATGGATAAAAATTTAACTGCTCAAAAACTACAGGTATAGGATACTCTGTAGTAAACTGTAAACTGTGTATAACTGTGGAGACAGAGGCGGCGCCCGATGGCCACATTGCCCAACTTTATCAAGTACCCATATGTTTGACCTTTGGGGGGGGGGCAAATGCACCCCCCCCCCTGCCCCCCGCTTCCTGCGCCTATGACATGCAGCATATAGTTTAGACGTAGTAAACCCTGTGTGGAGAAACGAATGTGATATAAAAATTTAACTGCTCAAAAACTACAGAGTATAGAAGAAGAGAATTAGATTCACAAGTTTTTCATTTCTAAAACATGATTATGCTACGTTTACATTATGTTTCCGGCGTCCACGGCAGCCCAGTTTGCTAGAAACGTAGTGTGCTATGGGATTTTTGCCATTTTCCCTTCCTAATTCAAGTTTAGTTATGCTACGTTTATACTTGTTCCCGGCGGCCACGGCAGCCCCGTTTCACAGGGGCGTCGATCCTGGGGGGGGGGGGGGGGAACAGTTGCCCCCCAAGAAAATATTGGTGGGGCAAATATATCGTTTTGACCGCCCCCCCCCCCCCCATAATTCCTGAGATGTAAAAAAATAAATAAATAAATAAATTAGGATAAATGATGCAAAAATCGGGAAATGAAACCTTCCAAACAATGAAATACAATGGGTATTACACGATCAGACTTCAATTTCGCCGCGCGCTCCGCGCGCAAATTCTCTTACTAGTATTTTCCGTGCTTCATGTATAACTGTGGAGACAGAGGCGGCGCTCCCGAGGGGGGAAGGGAGCACAGTGCCCCCACTTTATCAAATACCCAAATGTACTAAAAGCGACCTTTTTCTTTCTAACAAGCACCCTTCCCCTTCTGATAAGTGCCCTTTTCTCTCCTTCTGATCAGTGCCCCCTTTCCATATCTGATATTTGCCTCCTTAATTCTCTAATATGTGCAAGTTTTCTCTTCTCATAAGTGCCCCTTTTCACCTCTTATAAGTGCCCGTTTTCACCTCTGATAAGTGCCCTTTCCTCTTCTGATAAATGCCCCCTTTTACATAATTATATTTCCCACTGTTTTTACAAGGAGAGCCACATCTAGCTTCAAAGAATCGGCGCGGCTTCAGTAACAGCTACCCATATTACTACAACTACATTGTAAGACAGTGGGGCCGGATGCAAGAGGGGCACAATGCCTATCAGTAACCCCCCCCCCCCTCCCCCAAGCAAATTAAGGAATGCACATTCCGCTTGCTCGCTCTTATACTGAAATCAAGCAGATCGCATAAAGTATGTTGATTTGATATCGATGTAATCCTAAATCATTCGACATTCCCTCAAATTAATTTGCCGTTGCCATTTTCAATTCACTACATCGCTGTAAATAATGCACAAGCAAAGGACTTCAGCAGTAAAAAAAAATGTCTGAATTTCTTCGCTCGCTCGCATATGAATCATTAGACGATCACACACGACTGCATATTGGAGAAGCGGAAAAAGTGTCCATTTAGAACCACAATGAAAATGAAGAAGATGATGCTAAATAACGTTAATTAGAATGCAGGGTAATACCAATGTCACAAAATGGTCCTTTTTTTTTTTTTTTGCTTTATGTTCACCCCTTGTAGTTGCCCCCTTTCCCCCAAATGCCCTTTTTGCTGGTGCCCCCATTTTTTAAAGACGCTCCGCAGCCCCCTCCCCTCTCCCCACAGCGTGGAGAAGCTGGTAGTTAAGAGGCGTTAAAAAAATCATGTGCGAAATGAACATCGTTACGTTAGGCTATCTTGCCCCCCCCCCCCCCCCCCCATCCGAAAAACGGATCGACGCCCCTGCCGTTTCAGGCCACCGTGGACAAAACGGGATAAGCGTGAGACAACGCGATGGAACGGGACAGGCAAACTTGACGTTCCGTGATTGTCGTGGATGCCAGGACCTAACACAACTTGAATTAGGAGGGTGGGGGGGGGGGGGGGGGAATGGCCAAAATATCACGGCACACTAAGTTTCGGGCAAACGAGGCTGCCCTGGCCGCCGGGGAACATAATGTAATGCTACGTTTACATTATGTCCCGGCGGCCACGGCAGCCCTTTTGCCCAAAACGTAGTGTGCCGTAATATTTTAGCCATTTCCCCCTCCTAATTCAAGTTGTGTTAGGTCCTGGCATCCACGGCAATCACGGCCTGTCAAGTTTGCCTGTCCCGTCCCATCGCGTTGTCTCACGTTCATCCCGTTTTGTCCACGGTGGCCTGAAAATCATCAAACCTTTCCCCACTACATGCCGTGGCCGCGGGAACATAGTGTAAACGCAGCATACACGTAGCATCAGGTCCTGATATCCACGGCAATCACGGCCTGTCACGTTTGCCCGTCCCGTCCCGTCCCATCGCGTTTTCTCACGTCCATCCGTTTTGTCCACGGTGGCCTGAAACGGGGCTGCAGTGGCCGCCGGGAACATAGTGTAAACGCAGCATTAGCCATAGCACTAAATGGATGCTGATGTCATGTTAGTCATGAGAAATAGAAATTCCTAAACAAGCGCGGGAGAGGGGGGGGGGGGGGGGGCATAAGGTTACTTTAGATTAAAAGTAATAAAGTTCACTTCTGGTCATGCAATTTACCTTGTCAAAGAAAAACTGCATGTAGTGGGGAAAGGTTTGATGAGTAATGGTGCCACACTCTTTGAAATTTCCAAAATAAGAAGAAAGTTATACTTGGCCTTTTTGTGTCATTTATGTATGATTAATGTTCTGTTGAATTGTAAACTTTGAAGGTAAAATAAATCCTCTAACGTGGCAAAGAAAAAAAAATGTCCACCATGTCTCCCCCACCCCCTCCCCTATATCCATCTCTTTCTCTCTCTCTTTCTCCTCCCCCCCCCTCTTTCTTTCTCTTTCTCTCTCTCTCTCCCTCTCTCTCTCTCTCTCTCTCTTTCACAATCAGTCACACAGCCCCAAAGAAGTAAGTCATTCGGCTGAGATCTGGTGAGCTGGGAGCCATTTGACGGGGTGGTTTGTTATGATGACTCTGCTGTCGA
>CM046838.1:40838374-40886436 GCA_025618425.1 Heliocidaris tuberculata | reverse complement strand
CATGTACCCTTCATGCATTATGGTACCAGGTCATGTTCACACACAGCAATTGAGGGACAGTTGGAAATTGAAGGACCGAAAGCCGGTGCTTCAATTTCAAATCATATTTGCGCATAATTATCCTACTTAAAACGTAAAAGAAATCATTTTGCCTGCTGAATCTTAAAATTAAGCCCAGAACATTACTTTGTAGCTAATATCTTTTTAAAAATCATTTGCTAAATTGCAAAATTTTTCGATTGTTTTTCGGTCCTTCAAATGCGGTGTGTACGTGTTTCGTGCGTGTCCGTCGTTTTGGACCTTATGAACACACACTTTCTTAATTTCCTTTACTGGAATAGCGCCCTCTTGAGTTCTATATGTCGATACAAATTCTCTATTTGATTGCGAGGGCCATGTAGACACTATCATAATTATCCTTTTATCAGACATCCTTCCTTGATCATCCAAGGAATTTTGAATAAACTATTAATGGTATTAATAGAAATATGAATATTAATAATCATAATTATATTATTAACAGTAAATGTAATCATGAATATTGCAAACATTCGAACTGAAATTGAATTTGCGCTTAGGAGAAAAGATTTTGGTTTTCCATTTTCCCATTATACATTTATACATTTTCCGAAACATATTTCTTGTTTTCTTTTTTTTTTTAAAATGTTGTCCTGGCAATTAAATTATTTTAAAGTGTGTGTAAAGCGCTTGAGGGCCAGCACATTTGGATGCGCTACATGCGCTTCGGGCAAAAGAACGTACTGAACTTTCATTACATACGCGATATTATTTCCAAAGTTATATTCTGCACATCACAATATTCTGCTTTCTTCTCATTGTTGCCATGGAAATGACATTATTTTTGAAGTGTGTGTAGCTTCACGTGTCTACAGTGCATTTGAAGGACCGGCACAATTGGTTGCGTTGTATACGCTTCTAGTGAACGGGAGTTCTGAACTTTCATTACTTACGTGATATTTTATTTAAATACATCTTCTGCACATCACAATATTCTGCTTTCTTCTCATTGTTGCCATGGAAATGACATTATTTTTGAAGTGTGTGTAGCTTCACGTGTCTACAGTGCATTTGAAGGACCGGCACAATTGGTTGCGTTGTATACGCTTCTAGTGAACGGGAGTTCTGAACTTTCATTACTTACGTGATATTTTATTAAATACATCTTCTGCACATCACAATTTCCCACTCTCTTCTCATTTGTTGCCATGGAAATGACATTATTTTTTTAGTGTGTTTGGCTTCACGTGTCTACAGTGCATTTGAAGGACCGACACAATTGGTTGTGTTGTATACGTTTTTTACTAAACCGGAGTTCTGAACTTTCATTACATATGCGTGATATTATTTCCAAAGTTATATTCTGCACATAACAATTTTCTGCTTTCTTCTCATGTTTGCCATAAAAATGAAATTATTTTTAAAGTATGTGTAGCTTCACGTGTCTACCGTGCATTTGAAGGACCGACAAAATTGGTTGCGTTGTATACGTTTACTGAACGGGAGTTCTGAACTTTCATTAAATACGCGATATTATTTCCAAAGTTATATTCTGCACATCACAATATTCTGCTTTCTTCTCATTGTTGCCATGGAAATGACATTATTTTTGAAGTGTGTGTAGCTTCACGTGTCTACAGTGCATTTGAAGGACCGGCACAATTGGTTGCGTTGTATACGCTTCTAGTGAACGGGAGTTCTGAACTTTCATTACTTACGTGATATTTTATTTAAATACATCTTCTGCACATCACAATTTCCCACTCTCTTCTCATTGTTGCCATGGAAATGACATTATTTTTTAAGTGTGTTTGGCTTCACGTGTCTACAGTGCATTTGAAGGACCGACACAATTGGTTGTGTTGTATACGTTTTTACTAAACCGGAGTTCTGAACTTTCATTACATATGCGTGATATTATTTCCAAAGTTATATTCTGCACATAACAATTTTCTGCTTTCTTCTCATGTTTGCCATAAAAATGAAATTATTTTTAAAGTATGTGTAGCTTCACGTGTCTACCGTGCATTTGAAGGACCGACAAAATTGGTTGCGTTGTATACGTTTACTGAACGGGAGTTCTGAACTTTCATTAAATACGCGATATTATTTCCAAAGTTATATTTTGCACATCACAATATTCTGCTTTCTTCTCATTGTTGCCATGGAAATGACATTATTTTTGAAGTGTGTGTAGCTTCACGTGTCTACAGTGCATTTGAAGGACCGGCACAATTGGTTGCGTTGTATACGCTTCTAGTGAACGGGAGTTCTGAACTTTCATTACTTACGTGATATTTTATCCAAAGCATGTTCTACACATCACAATTTCCGCTTTCTTCTTATTGTTGCCATGGAAATGACATTATTTTTCAAAGTGTGTGTACATCATGTGTCTACGCTACCTTTAAGGGACCAGCACATGTGGTTGCGTTGTATACGCTTCTGGTGAAAGAGGGTTCTGAACTCATACGTGATATTTCAGATATCAGATTCGAGGGGGGGGGGGGGGGTGGGGGGTGTGTTTATTGCAGTTTTCATCACAAAACAGATCAACATGCATGAATTCTTCCGCCAACAGTAGCGATTATGGATTATGAACATAGGACACAACACTTAGCGAGACCGATATAGTAAAGATACACATAAGTAACAATGGAATTAAAAAATCTTAAAAGGAGAATCAAAGAAATACATAGGCATATTCATAAAGTGATGATTATAATAATAATAGAGAACAAAGTGACGAAATGGGAAAGTAAGACGGAGCAGATGATAGAACTTGCAATCAGTAAAAGATAAGATGATGAGAATGTGTTCCAATTTCGCACATTGTATATTTGTAAAAGAAATGGTTCCACTAAGGGCAACGGGCAATGATTTTTTTTTTTTTCATATTTCCTCTTTAATTGGGAAAACAAAGGTGTTTTGGTGAAAACTGCAGAGGCACAAATAGATTCAAAGTCCTATTGTGATGTTAACAGGCAGGGCCGTCGGTAAAGGGGGATGTGGGGGTGTGACACCCCCCTCCCCCACCGCTATGGATATCGTCGGTAAAACTGCGCTGTCGTCGGGAAAAATGAGAAGAGGGGGGAAAAAATAAGTAGGGAGGGGAAAGAAGAGAAAAGGAAAAAAAAGGAAAAAGATGAGAAGGAAGAAAGAGAAAAAAAGAAAACGAGAGAAGAAAAAAAAAAAAAGGAGAAAAGGAAGAGGAAAGAGAGGAAAAGAGAAAAAAAAGAAAAAAGGGAAAAGACGAAAAGGAAGTAAAAGGCAAAATAAAAATTTGACAATGAACAATGGTAAAGAGAAGAAAAGGTCTCGGAGAGAAGAAGAGATGTTCTGACTGAGGTTGTGCTTGTCGGTACAGTGGAGACGTAGAGTTGGGTCAGGCGGGGCTCTCTGTACCGACATCGGTACCTAATTTCTGTACATTTTCACTACAAAAAGTGTCAATTTTTTTAATTTTTTATTATGGATTGTGTCGGGTCAGGCAGGGCTCTCTGCCTGTACAGTGGGCCAGAATGGCTCCAAAGTGCGCCAAAATTCATATTCACTGAGTTTTACTTAAATTTATAACTTAAGTTATGGGTTTAAGGGCATTCAGACCCATAGAATCCAATGATAATATTTTCAAATAACTCTGACGTCATTAGAATACCGATTTCTGATTGGCTGTCAAAATCCAATGAAAAATAATATATTTCTGGCATTACATTGATTTTCATACTTCAGAAAATTGATAATGCAATCTCTATGCTTCTATATCAATAAGTGAAAATGGTGATAACTTAAAGCCCAAGCATACGGTACGTATGACTTAAGAGGGGGGGGGGGGGGGGAGCGCCGTACTGGAAAATATTTGTAATAATGAGAAATTTACAATTTATTGTAATGTATGATGTCATTACTTGAAATTTAACTTTAATAATGCATAAACTGATAAAATAATAATATTCAGCTAACTAAAAAATGATTTATTAAACGAAGTTTAACAAAAAAATGAAAAAGCGCCCGCCCTCTGTAGCCTTGATAATTTTGCGAAAAGGAAACGTACTTGTATCACTGAGAAGTATATTCTGTAGGTACTATCAAGTTATCAAAATCATAATACTGACTGATAAGGTCCATACTATTTTGAGTCCTTTTGCCCTACTGTTTAGAGGCCTACTGTCAGAAGAGTGAATTATTTCGAAAAGCCTTCGCCTTGAAATATTCACTGAAGCCATTGAGAATTACTCAGAATGTTGGGTCTGTTAAAAAAAAAAAAAAGAGATAACATTTTGAGAGCTTGGTTTTGGTGTTGGACAAATTATAATACAAATCATACTTTCTCCAAAGCCCTATAATTTATTATCTTGCTTACTTCTTATGAGTGTTAATCATGTTTATATGGGACATTGCCGTGTAAAAAAAAAAAAAAAAAAAAAAAAAAAAATTCATGCGCGCCATGTGGCGCCACATGAAGACAGAGAATCCTCTGCAGCGTCTGCGCTGTCCAAAATAAACATATTTTTTCCGGGTAACAAATGTGCAAGGAAAATCGGCTCTAACATAAAAAGTGGCAGAAGGTGGCAGCCAAATCTGTCAACTTAAAGCTGCATGAGACATCAGGAAAAATGGTGGTAATAAAATTGAATTGGAAATCCGTGGAAATCTAAACTTTTCATATGGATTTATAAAAAAACACGAATAATCAGTCTATTTTCTACGATAATTACCCTATCATACTCACGAAGATTGCGTTTCTTTCCATTTTTACCCCATTCATAAAGTGAAATGAACTCTCAGGAATATGTGGGAGCAGTTATAGATCGATAACTTAAAAACTACATGTTGAAATAACTTATTTATTTAATTGGTCACAATTTACACTGAAACTCGCAATATGTTGAATTTTGCAGCTTGAAGTAGGAAATATACACCCTTAATGTACATACCGGAGTTAAATATTTTACTGAAACATTCTTCAAAGTATTGTCATTCAAGAGGGCATGACCAAAAATTAAAAAAAAAAACGAATTGCCCAAAATGACTTTTGGTGCACTTTAGTTTCCCCGTGGCCCACTGTGCGACGTCTGTAGCGTACAGTGCCGTGCATGATTTCTGTACATTTTCACTACAAAAAAGTGTCATTTTTTAAAATTATGGATCGTGTCCGGTCAGGCAGGGCTCTCTCTCTGTACCGACGTCTCTACCGTATTGTGCCGTGCATAATTTCTGTACATTTTCACTACAAAAAAGTGTCAACATTTTTGACGATGGACCGTGTCGGGTCAGGCAAGGCTCTCTGTACCGACGTCTATATCGTACCGTGCCGTGCATAATTTTTGTAATTTTTCACAACAAAAAAGGGGCAAAACTTTTGCTCGCTCGCAATATAATACCATCACGTAATCGGGGGAGCAAGATGCTCAAATATCCTCATATTTGGGTAGTTATATAGGCGAATGTAATTTCTGTACATTTTAACAACAAAGTGTCAGTTTTTTTGCTCGCTCGCTTCGGTCGCTCGCAATAACTACCACCTTATAATCGGGTAGCAAGATGCTCATACTTTGTCCTCATATGTCGGCAGTTTTATAGCCGAATATGTAATTTCTGTACATTTTTACAACAATAAGTATCAAAATGTTTGCTCGCTTGCTTCGCTAGCTCACAATTAATAACTACCACCCTATAATCGGGTAGCAAGATGCTCAAATGTCCTCATACTGAGTTAGTTTTATAGACGAATATGTATTTTCTTACATTTTCACTACAAAAAAGTGTCAAAATTTTTGCTTCCTCGCTTCGCTCGCTCGCAATATATAACTATCACTTCATAATCGGGCAGCAAGATGCTTAAAATGTCTGAATATTAAAGGTAGTTTTATAGCCGAATATTGTGTACATTTTCACTACAAAAAGTGTCAAAATTTTTGCTCGCTCTCTTTGCTTGCTCGCAGTAAAAAAAAAAGAGCGTCAGCCCTTTGGGAAACTATGCCTTTACGTCTATGGGAAGGGGAGGGGTGGTGAAACTTTATTTAAATACTTTTTTTTTTGTTGTTGTTGTTGTTGTTGTTGTTTTTGATCGTCGGTAATCGGTGGCAATTTTTGTCGGTATCAGTGGCCTCTACAACCCCCCCCCCCCCCCCCCCCCACTGGAAAAGGTCCAGCGATGCCCCTGTCAACAGGGAATAATATCGGTTGATGCATGTTCCTTTATACAGACTTAGGTGGTTCCAGTGAGATTGTATATCCTCTACGTAGCGTAGAGGATAATACAGAATTGCAGAGGCAAATAAAAGCAAAGTCCTATTGTGATGTCAACAGGGAATGATGTCGGTTGTCGGTTGGTGCATTCATGCCTGCATGCAAATTCATACTTTTGCTAGTCTACAGTGATTTGTTTTGTTTTTGTTTTTGTTTTTGTTTTTGTTTAAATATTATGTAACTTTATGTACTCTGTGTTTACAAAAAAGAACAGAATATTGATTTATATCATTGAAGCTCAATAAAAATAGAATACAACATATTCCCTTATACAGACTTATAACATGTAGAAGGATGGTTTCAGTGCGATTGTATATTCTCTGCGTATCGTTCCTATGCAAACATTTCGAATTTTGGTCCACATATTTTGCACAACATGTGGAACTAATTCCCGTAAATGATCACCGATCTTAGAGTTATTTGAAATTTCAACCCTCTCCCATCCCCCTTTCAATATCTTACTCTCTCTCTCTCTCTCTCTTCCCCAATCTCTTTCATTTCAGAAGGCTTTAATAACGCGTTTCCATAGAGTAGCCGGGAAATGGGTTTCGATAAAACATTTCTAATCAGAGCGACGGGTTCAATATTCGAGCTGTCAATAAAAGACGCTATTTTGCTTTCTCCTCTATTAGTAACTACTAGTGCCCCCTTTTTTTATTCCCCCTCCCTCCACCCCCCCCCCCCTCTCTCTCTCTCTCTCTCTACTTTCTCTTTCGCTCTCCTTCAGAATTGTTATCATTGATTTTAATTAATCTCCATCACTCAGTGTGGAATTGTTAATTGCCGCTACTTTGCTTCCTCCCCTATTAGTTGATAGCTCCCTCCCCCGCCCCCGCCCCTCTCTCTCTCTCTTTTCTGCGAAACTTTTTGTTGAAAACCAACATCTTCCCAGTGGCTTACATGTTTGCATTTTCTTAAATGTTCTCTCTCTCTCAGTCTTTATGCGCCCATTTAAAATGATAAGAAAACAATACACACAAACAAACAACGAAGAAGGTAAAAAAAAAATCAAAAGCAGTAACAACTTGATTTATAATTTTCATGATATAGCTATTGCATATCGATGCATGTTCGTTAATGTTAGAATAGTACATAGAAGCTAAGATGAATTTAACAAACCGACATGACCGAGGGCATACATAAATAATTGCAAGGCAGAATCGCAAATAAGACACATTATCATTCGCAATTATATATAAACAGGGGCGTCGCTAGTGCGGGGTGTAGGGGTGTGACACCCCCATTAAAAATTCCGTTGGCAAATGTGCCACCTCTGTCGGTAAAAGAAGGAAGGAAAGGAAAAAGAAAGAGGGAAGAGAAGGGAAAGAGAAAAGGAGAGAGAAAGGAGGAAAAGGAAAAGAAAAAAATAAAGAGAAAGGGAAAGAAAAGAAATAAGAAAAGAATGAAAAGAAAAAGAAAGGAAAAGAAAAAACTGGAAGCGCTCGCTCGTTTTTCTCGCTCGCATTTCAAGTACCTTAACCATTGCCGGTGATATTGATAAGTACTATTCTTTTGAAAGAAAACTGGTTTACATCTTACGTGTCTGTCTTATGTTATACTATTCTTCTACTCATAGAATGATAGTAATAATGATAATAATAATAATAATGAATGTTCAGGAGCGCTAAAAACAGAAAGTACCAAAGCGCTTACAAAATTACGGACTTAAAGAAAGAGTAATGTAACTGCAAGGAATCGAGCTGGAAGTTGACCTAAGAAAGTTTAATTATCTGGAAATAACGACCTGTGACCAATAGCCTATCCCTATCATACCCACTATGAGAACGGAAGATGCCGATAAAACGTACGTTACTTAAATCACGAGAATAGAGTAGCTATACACTAGAACCTGTTCTCAGTGTTTATACCTTTTTTTTTTTTTTTTTTTGCTCGCCCGCTAGCTCATAAAATCTAGAAATAGAAGGGTTTTGGACTGCAAGCGAGGTGCCAAACAGAGTCATATTCGGCAGATAGTGAGCGAATATTATCATGGAGATCTCTTAGAGGCTTATAGTGTATTTTGATGACGAAACAACGCTTCTACCATGAACTGGAGTTATATATTTAAAAATATTAAAATTTAAAATTCTATTCTTTTAGTATATGGCTTAAGTGTTAAGGAGAAGCTTTTAAACTCTAAATAGCTTTTATACGAAGATTTCAATAGACTTCCTGTCTCTCGCTATTGTGTCTGACAGTGAATACTGAAAAGAACTCGCCACCCTACTCGCTTTCGGATACAAAGGATCCCCATTGTATTTCAGGACGTAATTTCAGTACCCGCCCCTATGTATAGGTTAATGTAATAATTATTCTTAAAAGCTTCCAAGTACCAATGATAACATGCAACATATAGTTTAGACGTAGTAAACCCTGTGTGGAGAAATGAATGTGATACAAATTTAGCTGATCAAAGACTACAGAGTATAGAAGTAGTGAATTATAGATTCCCAAGTTGTTTATTTCTAAAACATGATTAGGCATAGCACTAAATGGAGGCTGATGTGATGTTTAGTTATGAAAATTAGAAATCCCTAAACGAGCGGGGGGAGGGGGCAGATCTTACTTTAGAAAAAAAAAATGATAAAGTTCAGTTCTGGTCTTGCGATTACGTTGTCAAAGAAACTGCATGTAGTGGGGAAAGGTTTCATACGTAGCATGAGAACTGGTGCACACTCTTTGAAATAACCAAAATAAGAAGAAAGTTATACTTGGCCTTGCTGAAAGTAACATGCACTACACAAAAAAATGAGTTTATGGGACTGCAAACAGAAGGGGGTGGGGTTTAGTGTAATCATTTTGAATTTCTATTTTTATCATTCATATTATCATTATCATTGTATCATTATTATCATCATCATTATCATTGATATTGTTATCATTATTATTATAATCATCATTACTATTATTATTATTATTATTTTATTATTATTATTATTATTATTATTATTATATATTGTTATTATTATTATTATTATCATCATCATTATTGTTATTATTATTATTATTATTAATATTATTATTAATATTATTATTATCATCGTCATTACTATTATCATTATTATAATTATTATTATCATTATTATTATCATTAGCATTTTGTCATATTTCGAATTTAGGGACATTTGAAGAACAATCCCTTTTCATGTTTTTATGAAGACATTTATCTTTGATATATTTCTAAACTGGGTGGTTCATAATCTAGCAAAAGGCCCCAAAACATTTCGTTAAACTAGTAAAGATCAACATCTGCGATAATGTTTGAAAATAATTTCTTGTTTGTATGGGGGGGGAGGGGGTATTAGTGTTAAAATGCAGCTTAACAGCTGCTGTCGGCAAATTTAAGTCTTACACACCGACGCGTCGGTGTGTAAGACCTAAATTTGTTTGCATTGAATGTTCACATTTAAAATGTGAACATTCAATTCTAATTTGCTATTCATCAAAATAGTTAGTACTTTGAAATAAGAAGCCATCCATGCCATGGAACGCTGGCTAGGATTGCGGCCTAGATTAAAATTCTATTCTTTTAGTATGGCTTAAGTGTTAAGGAGAAGCTTTTAAACTCTAAATAGCTTTTATACGAAGATTTCAATAGACTTCCTGTCTCTCGCTATTGTGTCTGACAGTGAATACTGAAAAGAACTCGCCACCCTACTAGCTTTCGGATACAAAGGATCCCCATTGTATTTCAGGACGTAATTTCAGTACCCGCCCCTATGTATAGGTTAATGTAATAATTATTCTTAAAAGCTTCCAAGTATCAATGATAACATGCAACATATAGTTTAGACGTAGCAATTCCTGTGTGGAGAAATGAATATGATAAAAATTTAGCTGATCAAAGACTACAGAGTATAGAAGTAGTGAATTATAAATTCCCAAGTTATAGATTACTGTTATCATTATCATTATCATCATCATTTATTTTTCATATTCCGAATTCAGGGACATTTGAAGAACAATCCCCTTTTCATGTTTTAGGAAGACATTTACCTTAGATATTCTTCTAAACTGACGAGGGGCGAATGAGAATGCTCAAATATTATTTTTCACCATGACCAGAAATCAACTTTCTCTTAAATAGAGAGTGATAGATCACGAGTACAATACGACCAAAGTTCTCACTCTATCCTTTTGATTTTCATCATCGTAAACTATGATCGTAAACATCTGTTTCAAAAACGCATGTACACAGCTAGTTCAAATATATCGTAAAAAGATTCGGCAGGGTGGGTGGGGGTATGGGTAACTAACAGTACAAAACCGTCCAGCATAATAAATAACTTTTCCGGACAACACTGAACAGTAACGATTATGGATATGGGACACACATTAGACATAAAGCCTCTAACATGGGCCGCGGGCCGCGAAACCTGGAGGGATGGGGGGGGGGGGGGGGCTGCAGCCCCCCCCCCCCACACACACACACTCTCTTTTTGAGTAGACGCATAAAAAAAAATGACCTCTAATTTTCAAGGAAGAAATAATTTCTAGCATTTGATAGAATTGACGAAATTAATATAAAAGACTGTTATTGTAGTAAGAATTCCTGTAAAATGCAGATAAAATGCTAAAGATATAATTTGAATGTCCCAATAATTCCGATTTATGTATCAAGATCTCTCACCCATGTCTATTTATAACATGTTTCCGGTTAGTATAAACTGGCAATACATCCCCGCCTCTTTAATGCAGTTAATGCATACTCTATAGGCCTAATGAAGCATGGATATTATAAACAAAGTGTAGAAGTAACTGACTTTTTTTTTCCATTCTCACTTTTCAGAAATAAGAATGACCCCCCTTTCCTTCTGATAAGTGCATCTTTACCAGTGGCCATATCCTCTATTCAAATCTGAGAGGTGCCCGTTCTAATTCGACAAGTGCCCCTTCCGCCTTCTGTTTAATGACATCTCTGATGAGTGCCCCTTTACACCTCTGATAGGTTTTCTTAAATCATTTTGAAATGAGCTCTTTTTCTTCCTAAGAAGTACAATTCCTTCTGATAAGAGCCCCTCCTCCTTTACAAAAAAAAAAAAAAAAAAACCTCCTTCCCATTCTCATAAGTGGCAATATTCATGTGCGACAAATACCACGTTTCATTCTCTGATAATTGCTTTTTTTAATATGACATACTCCTGCTCATTCTCTTTTTTGATAAGTGCCATTGTCGTCCTTTCTCCATAATTTTTGCCCCTAATTCATAGCGATTTAGAGCAACTCTGCTTGAATTTCGTCAAGGCTTGCTCGCTACGCTCGCTCGCATGGTATTTGTTGGTTTGGTTGGTTTTATTTCTGCTTTCAAATAAATACAAATTCAAACTCAAATTTAAAAACTTCAAACAATAACAAATACAGTGAGTGATTTTTTTTTTACAAAAGTAATTACATGACTAAAAGAATCATGTAACAATAATATTATAGAATAAAAGGTCTTTTCAGTCTCTCATGCCGAAACTATGTTTAAACACCTCTCAGAACTTTTTTTTCTCTTTATAATTTGCTGTTGATCATGTGGAACTAATTCCCGTGAATGAACACTGATCTCATAGAGTTCTTTGAAATCGTACTTAGAAGCTAAGATGAATTTAACGAATCGACATGACCGAGAGCACACATAAATAATTGCAAGGCAGAATCGCAAATAAGACACATTATCAATCGCATTTATATATAAACAGGGGCGTCGCTAGCGAGGGGGGGGGGGTGGGGGTGTGACACCCCAGTGAAATTTTTCGTCGGCAAATACGCCACCTTGTCCGCAAAAGAAGGAAGGAAAGGAAAAAGAAAGAAGGAAGGGAAGGGAAAAAAGAAAAGGAAGAGAAAGGAGGAAAAAAGAAGAGAAAAAGAAGAGAAATGAAAGAAAGGGAAAGAAAAAGAAGCAAGAAGGAAGAAAAAAAAACATAGAAGCGCTCGCTCACTTCTCTCGCTCACATTTTTAATATCTTAACCATTGCCGATTATATTGGAAATTACTCTTCTTTTGGAAGAAATTGTTTTCCATCATATGTGCCTATAATGTTATACTATTCTTTTTCTAATAGATTGTTAGTACTATAACTGCAAGGAATCGGGCGGGAAGTTGACTTTAAAAAGATTTTTTTTTGGAGATAACAACCTGTGACCAATAGCATATTCCTATCATACCCACTATGAGAACGGAAGATGCCGATAAAACGTGCGTTACTAAAATCATGAGAATAGAGTAACTATACACTAGAACCTGTTCTCAGTGTATATACAAAATTCTTTTTTTCTCTCTCTCTCTCGCCCGGTCGCTACGCTCGCTCAACAGATCTGGAAACAGAAGGGTTTCGGACGGTAAGCGAGGTGCCCAAACAGAGTCATATTCGGCAGATGGTGATCAAATTATCATGGAGATCTCTTAAAGGCTTATAGTGTATTTTGATGACGAAATAACGCTTCTACCATAAAAACGAATGTGTATTTTTCCTCGCTCCCTGCTTTCGCTCGTATAATATTTAGATACAGGATGGTTTAGGATAGCAAACAAATTCGGCGAGTGAGATGACCGAATATAATTATACATATGTTTCTAAATATCTTATCGGCCTATAACAGTATTCTAATAACGAAATAATACTTCTATCGTTAAAAGAGCGCGTTTGTGCAGGCTTGCTTTGCTCGCTCGTAATATTTAGAAGCAGAGTTGTTTGGGACAGCAAACAATTGGACTAGGGAAGAAACCAAATATATCGTTTAGATATCTTATCCTATGTATTTTGATGACAAAATAACACTTTTTAATATAACGAGAAGCGGTTATTTTTGCCCAGCTCGGTTCGCTCGCTAGCAAAATTTAAAAACAGGGTGGTTCATAATCCGTAATCTAGCAAGAGGCTCCTACGTTAAACTAATAAATATCAACATCTGCGATATTGTTTGAAAATAATTCTTTCTTGTGTGTATGGGGGTGGTATTAGTCTTAAAATGCAGCATAACAGCTGCTGTCGGCAGATATAGGTCTAACACACCGACGCCCTGTATATAAATGTGAACATTCAATTCTAATTTGATATTAATCAAAATATTTAGTTCTTTGCAATGATAAGCTTTCCATGGAACGCTGGCAAGGATTCCGCCCTGGATTAAAATTCTATTCTTTTTTGTATGGCTAAGTGTCAAGGAGGAGCTTTTATAAAATAAATAGCTTTTATACGAAGATTTCAATAGACTTCCTGTCTCTCGCTTTTGTGTCTGACAGTGAATACTGGGTCTGAAAAGAACTCGCCACCCTACTCACTTTCGGATACAAAGGATCCCTATTGTATTTCAGGACGTAATCTTTAACCCGCCCCTGTGCATAGGTTAATGTAATAATGATTCTTAAAAGCTTCCAGGTATCAATTTTACAGGCAACATATAGTTTAGACGTAGTAAACCCTGTGTGGAGAAATGAATATGATACAAGTTTAGCTGGATTAAAAAAAACAAACAAACTACAGAGTAAAGAGTAAAGAATGGATTCATAAGTTTTTCATTTTTTAAACATGATTAGGCATAGCACTAAATGGATGCCGATGCCATGTTAGTCATGAGTATTAGAAATTCCTAAACGAGCGCGATAGAAGGGGGAGGGGGCAGAGCTTAATTTAGAAAAAAAAAGTAATAAAGTTCACTTCTGGTCATGCAATTACGTTTTCAAAGAAACTGCATGTAGTAGCGAAAGGTTTAATATACTTAGCATAACATGAGAACTGGTGCACACTCTTTGAAATAGCCAAAATAAGAAAAAAGTTATACTTGGCCTTGTTGAAAGTCACATGCACTACACACAAAAATGGGTTTATGGGACTACAAACAGAAGGGACATGAGTGTTTGCTGCAAGCATTTCAGATTATCATTGTTATCATTGGTATCGTCATTATTATCTTTATTATTATTGTTGTTTTTAGTAGTCAGTAGTAGCAATAGTAGTAATAGCAGTAGTATATAGTAGTATGATTATCATTATCATTATCGCCCTTAACATTATTATTATTATTATTATTATTATTATTATTATTATTATTATTATTATTATTATTATTATTATTATTATCATATTTATTATTATTATTATTATTATCATCATCATCACCATTATCATCATCATCATCATCATCATATCATATCATTACTTTCATTATCATCATTATCATTTGTATTAGTATAAGTGTTGTTATTATTTCTATTATCATCATCAGCATCATCATCATTTTGTCACATTTCGAATTCAGGAGCATTTGAAGAACAATCCTTTTCAGGAAGATATTTATCGTTGATATTCTTCTAAACTGACAAGGAAAGAATGAGAGCGCTCAAATATCATTTTACACCATGACTGAAAATCAATTGCCTCTTTAATAGACAGTGATAGATCACGAGTACAAAATGCGAGCAAAGTTCTCTATCCTTTCGATTTTCCTTATCTTAAACATTACGTACACAACTGCTTCAAATGTGTACATCAGATTCGAGGGGAATAGAAGGGGGATGTATTGCAGTTTTCAGCACAAAACAGATCAACATGAGGCATGAATTCTTCCGCCAACATTAACGATTATGGATTATGAACGTGGGACGCACATTAAAAATACAGGCAACACTTGGTGAGACCGACATAGTAAAGGTATACATGTACATAAGTAACAATGGAATTAAAGATTTTAAAAAGGAGAATCAAACAAATATAGGCAAATTTATTAAGGGATGATTATAATAATAAGAGGGAACAAAGTGACGAAATGGGAAAGTAAGACGGAGAAGATGATAGAACGTGTTATCAGTAAAAGATAAGATGATGAGAAGGTGTTCCAATTTCGCACATTATGAATTTGGAGAAAAAAAAAAATGGTTCCACTTAAGAGCAACGGGCAATGATTTTTTTCCATATTTCCTCTTTAATTAGGAAGACAAGGTGCAGAGGCACAAATAAAAGCAAAGTTCTATTGTGATGTCAATATCGGTTGATGCATGTTCCTTTATACAGACTTAGATGGTTCCAGTGCGATTGTATATCCTCTACGTAGCGTAGAGGATAATAGAATTGTAGAGGCAAATAAAAGCAAAGTTCTTTTGTGATGTCAATAGGGAATGATATAGGTTGTCAGTTGGCGCATTCATGTCTGCAGGCAAATTCATGCTTTTGCTATTCTACTGCGATTTGTTTACTTATATTATGTAACTTTATGTACCAGGAGTGTCGATCCTGTGGGGGGGGGGGGGGGGGCAGGGGGCAGTTGCCCCCCCCCCCCCAAGAAAATATGGGGGGCAAACATATCGCTTTGCCTCCCCCCTCCCAATAATTCCGGAGATGTAAAAAAAAAAAAAAAAAAGGTTAAGGCCCGGCCACACCGCCAGAACTTTGCTGGAGCGTTCCTGGAGCGGTGAAAAAAATTCATCACCGCCGGTAACCGTTCACCATCGTTTAACAGAAGTTGGCCCCCGTTAAGGCAACGCCGTATACGCTCGGCCACCGCTGATGGTCCCTCCTACCGCTCCGAAAGTTTTGAGCTGCACAAAATATTGCGAGCGGTGAGGAGCGGGCAATTTTCCGCTCCGGCAAAGTTTACCACCGCTCCAACAACGCCCAGTCAAAGTTTGGCACCGCTAGACGCAAGTTCGTGGACGCTTGGGTCCGCTAGGCCAACGCAGAAATCTTGAACGCTGGACCACCGCTGCTTCGCCAGCTTTGCCCGGGCGGTGATTAAACGTTGCACAAACTTTGGTGGAGCGGTTGTAAGCGTTTTACGAGCGGACACGGGATTGCTGGAACGGTGTCGGGCGTTGAAGCAGCGATCCATTGCGGTGATGAACTTTGGTTTGGCGTTGGTATGGAGGTGTCGGAGCTAAACCAACGCTAAAGCAACGCCGGCTTCAGCGGTGCACCGCTAAGGCAACGCCCGTGTTTTCGATTTTTTCCCATTTTGTGCGCGGTGACGAGCGTTGTCGAAATTCGGCCCCCTCTCCCTACCGTTCAAGGAACGCTCCAACAAAGTTCGGGCGGTGTGACCGGGCCTTAAATGATGCAAAAATCGGGAAATGAAACCTTCCCTTCCAAACAAGGAAATACAAAGGGTATACCCTTTGTAATATATTACACGATTATTCTTCAATTTCGCCGCGCGCTCTGCGCGCAAATTCTCTTACTAGTATTTTCCCTGCTTCATGAAAAACTGTGGAGACTGATGCCTTTTTTAAGTACCCAAATGTAATAAAAAGCGCCCTTTTTTCCTTTCTAATAAGTACCCTTTCCCCTTTTGATAAGTGCCCTTTTATCTCCTCCTGATCAGTGCCCCCTTTTCATATCTGATATTTGCCTCCCCAATTCTTTAATATGTCAAAGTTTTCTCTTCTCATAAGTGCCCCCTTTCACCTCTTATAAGTGCCTTTTTCCCTCTTCTGATAAATGCATCCTTTTACATAATTATATTTCCCACTGTTTCTTCCTAAGAGAACCACATCTAGCTTCAAAGAATCGGCGTGGCTTCATGTACCCATAATACTACAACTACATTGTAAGGCAGTGGGGCCGGGGGCAAGAGGGGCAGAATGCCTATCACCCCCCCCCCCCTCCCCCACGCAAAGGACTGCACATTCCGCTTGCTCGCTCCTATACTGAAATTAAGCAGATCGCATAAAGTGTGTTGATTTGTTATTGATGTAATCCTAAATCATTCGACATTCCCCCAAATTAATTTTCCGTTACCATTTTAATAGACCAGTTCGGAGTTAGCTTGGGTACAAATGACCCCCCAAAATCCACATATCTTTTGCACATAGAGACATCCTACTTTGTGCCTTTTAGAATAGTCACTGCCCAAAAGGGTGAAGGTGATTCATGAATACCTTTTGTCAGCCCACTGTAGAAGAATACTTCCAGCTGTGTATCAAAGAATGTCCCTCTGATAAATACATAAATAATGATTACATGACTATCATGAGCATGTATCCAGCACCCGTCTCAGTGGGTTTTACAATTTGGGTACAAATGACCTTTATCTGCTCATGCTCAGATTGTATCTACGAACTGGCTTATTACATCGCTGTAATTAAAGCACAAGCAAAGGACTTCAGCACTAGAAAAAAGAAAAAGTCTGAAAATTTTTGCTCACTCGTTTCGCTCGCTCGCACATGAATTATTAGATGATCACACGCAACTGCTAATTGGAGAAGCGGAAGAAGTGTTCATTGAGAACCACAATGAAAATGAAGAAGATGATGCTAAATTGGGTCTATAACGCAGGGTAATACCAATGTCACAAAATGGTCCTTTTTTCGCTTTATATTCACCCCTTGTATTTGCCCCCTTTCCCCCCGAAATGCCCTTTATTTCTTCTGCCCCCCCCCCATTTTTAAAGACTCTCCGCCCCCCCCCCCCCCCGGTGTGGAGAAGCTGGTAGTTAAGAGGCGTTCAAAAATTATGTGCGAAATGAACATCGTTACGTTAGGCTGTCTTGCTCCCCCCCCCCCATCCTAAAAATGGATCGACGCCCCTGTTATGTACTCTATGTTTACAAAAAAGAACAGAATATTATTTCATATCAATGAAGCTCAATAAACAAGAACACAACATATTTTAACATGTTAAAACAAGGATGGTTTCAGTGCGAATGCCTATCCTCTGCGTATCATTATATGCAAACAACATGAACAATTCAAATTTAGTCCAACTTATTTGCACTGCACGTGGAACTAATTCCCGTGAATGATCACTGATCTTTAATAGAGTTCTTTGAAATTCAACCATCTCCCATACCACCTTTCAATATCTTACTCTCTTTATCTCCCCCCCCCCCCCCCCTCTCTCTCTCTCTCTTTCTCTTTTCCCCCATCTCTTTCATTTCAGAAGGCTTTGAAAACGCGTTTCCACAGGGTTTAGATAAAACATTTCTAATTGGAGCGACGGGCCCGATATTCAAGCTGTTAGTAAAAGACGCTATTTTGCTTTCTCGTCTGTTAGTCACTAGTGCCCCCTTTTAATTCCCCTGCCTCCCCCCCCCCCCCCTCTCTCTTTACTTTCTCTTTTGGTCTTCTTCAGAATTAAAATCTTTGATTTTAATTAATCTCCACTACTCAGTGTACTTTGCTTCCTCCAGTATTAGTGGACAGAGCTCTCCCCCTCCCTCTCTCTCACTTTTTTTTTCTCTCTCTCTCTCTTTCTCTTTCGGTGGAACTTTTTGTTAAAAACAAACATCTTCCCAGTGGTTTACTGTTTGCATTTCCTTAAATGTTCTCCTCTCAGTCTTTATGTTAGTCATGTATATTTAAAAGTAGTGACCATTTAAATGATAAGAAAACAATTCACACAAATCAAGAGCAGTAACGATTGACGTATAATTTTCATGTTATAGTTATTGCATATCGATGCATTTTCGTTAACATGAGAATATTACTTAGAAGCTAGATGAATTTAACAAAACGACATGACCGACGGCACACATAAATAATTGCAAGGCAAAATCGCAAACAAGACACATTATCAATCGCATTTATATATAAACAGGGGCGTCGCCAGCGGGGGGTGTGGGGGTGTGACACCCCCATTAAAAATTTCCGTCGGCAAATGCACCACCTCTGTCCACAAAAGAAGGAAGGGAAGGAAAAAGAAAGAGGGAAGAGAAGGGAAAGGAGAAAGAGAAAGAGAAAGGAGGAAAAAGAAAGGAAAAAAGAAGAGAGAGGGAAAAGGGAAAGAAAAGGAAAGAAATTGAAGAAAAAAACTGGAAGCGCTCGCTTGCATCTCTCGCTCGCATTTTAAGTTTCTTAACCACTGCTGGTTATATTGATAATTACTATTCTATTTAAAGAAAACTGGTTATCTTATGTTTCTGTCTAACTTTAAACTATTCCTCTACTCTTTGAACGTTAGTAATATAACTGTCAGGAAACGAGCGGGAAGGTGACCTAAAAATGATTAATTTTCTGGAGATAAACATCTGTGACCAATAGCCGATTCCTATCATACCGACTATGAGAACGGAAGATGCCGATAAAACGTACGTTACTTAAATCATGAGAATAGAGTAACTTTACACTAGAACCTGTTCTCAGTGTATATACAAAATTCTTTTTTTTTTCTTCGCCTGCATGCTCGATACTCTCGCTCGAAAGATCTAGAAACAGAAGGGTTTCGGACGGTAAGCGAGGTGCCAAAACTGAGTCATATTCGGCAGATAGTGGTGTATTTTGATGACGAAATAACACTTCTACAATGAAAAGGAGTGTATATCTTTCCTCGCTCGCTGCTTCCGCTCGTATAATATTTAGATACAGGATAGTTTCGGAAAGCAAACAAATTCGGCGAGTGAGATGACCGAATATTCATGTATGCATATTTTTCTCAATATCTTATAGGCCTATAGTTTATTCTGATGACAATAATACTACTATAAATGAGCGCGTTTTTCCTCGATCGCTTCGCTTGCTCGCAAAATTTAAAAACAGGGTGGTTCATAATCTAGCAAGAGGCCCCTAAACATTCCATTAAACTAATAAATATCAACATCTGCAATATTGCTTGAAAATAATTTCTTGTGCGCAAGAATATTTTTAAAAAATAGAAAATAATTTCTTGGGAGGAGTTTTTATTGGAATTAAAATGCAGCATAACAGCTGCCGGCAAATTTAGGTCTTTCACCCCGACGCCCCTGCATATAAATGTGTCGAACATTCAGTTCCAAACTGATATTCATCAAAATTTTTAGTACTTTGCAATGATAAGCTTTCCATGGATTCCGCCCTAGATTAAAATTCCATTCTTTGAGTATGGCTTAAGTGTTAAGGAGGAACTTTTAAACTCTAAATAGCCTTTATACGAAGATTTCAATAGACTTCCTCTCTCTCTCGCTATTGTGTGAAAAGAACTTGCCACCCTACTTGCTTTCGGATACAAAGGATCCCCATTGTATTTCAGGACGTAATCTTTAGTACCCGCCCCTGTGTATAGGTTAATGTAATAATGATTCTTAGGTCATACTTAGTATGACCTAAGCATTATGTAAGCTAACCCACATCTAAGTATAGACTATTAGCATACTTGAAAATAACTAATCGTTGCACTTTTCATTACTGTAGCCTCATTTTTGCCTTATCATAATGTTAATTGAATTTACCAAATCAACACAAAAATACCGGTCATATCACCCCTATAGCCATTCGATCACTGACACCCCCACCCTATGCCTGAGTGACCTAGGCCAAATCTCTTTGGTCGAAAATCCAAGAGACATAATTCGAGGATTGGTAAGACGGCATCTTTGAAAAGGTGGGAAAAGTGCCAAGTGTCCGCTTGGCGGGATGGTATTTTTAATGATTTTGCGATGAGCAATATGATTTCCTTTTCTTATTTTACGTAACTACAGTTTTTAAAAATACAATGTATTTTTACAAAGAAAAAACAATTGTTAGAATTTTAAAAATAATATTTGTGGCAAAAATAGTCAGTTTTGAATAATTGCCAAATAAAAACAAATAAGAACAACATCAACAACTTAAAAGCTTCCAAGTATCAATGATTACATGCAGCAGACGCGCCCGAAGCAGTTTGGGATTGGGGGGGGGGGGGGTGGGGGCAAACATTCAAGGGGACTCACCCAGGCACCTGGGTTATCAGATTTTCGGGGTCTTCTTTTCCTTAAAAATTCTCTGACAAACACATTAAAAAAAAAAAAAAAGTATCACTTTTTTTTCGGTCTACTTTTCCCCCCGCCTCCTGCGCCTATGACATGCAGCATATAGTTTAGACGTAGTAAACCCTGTGTGGAGAAATGAATGTGATAAAAATTTAACTGCTCAAAAACTACAGAGTATAGAAGATACTCTGTAGTAAACTGTATAACTGTGTATAACTGTGGAGACAGAGGCGGCGCTCCCGATGGGGAAGGGGGCACATTGCCCCCACTTTATCAAGTACCCATATGTACTAAAAGTGACCTTTGGGGGGGGGGGCGAAAATGCATTTTGCCCCCCCCCCCTGCCCCCCGCTTCCTGCGCCTATGACATGCAGCATATAGTTTAGACGTAGTAAACCCTGTGTGGAGAAATGAATGTGATAAAAATTTAACTGCTCAAAAACTACAGAGTATAGAAGATACTCTGTAGTAAACTGTATAACTGTGTATAACTGTGGAGACAGAGGCGGCGCTCCCGATGGGGAAGGGGGCACATTGCCCCCACTTTATCAAGTACCCATATGTACTAAAAGTGACCTTTGGGGGGGGGGCGAAAATGCATTTTGCCCCCCCCCCTGCCCCCCGCTTCCTGCGCCTATGACATGCAGCATATAGTTTAGACGTAGTAAACCCTGTGTGGAGAAACGAATGTGATAAAAATTTAACTGCTCAAAAACTACAGAGTATAGAAGAAGAGAATTAGATTCACAAGTTTTTCATTTCTAAAACATGATTATGCTACGTTTACATTATGTTTCCGGCGTCCACGGCAGCCCAGTTTGCTAGAAACGTAGTGTGCTATGGGATTTTTGCCATTTTCCCTTCCTAATTCAAGTTTAGTTATGCTACGTTTATACTTGTTCCTGGCGGCCACGGCAGCCCCGTTTCACAGGGGCGTCGATCCTGGGGGGGGGGGGGGGGGAACAGTTGCCCCCCAAGAAAATATTGGTGGGGCAAATATATCGTTTTGACCGCCCCCCCCCCCCCCATAATTCCTGAGATGTAAAAAAATAAATAAATAAATAAATTAGGATAAATGATGCAAAAATCGGGAAATGAAACCTTCCAAACAATGAAATACAATGGGTATTACACGATCAGACTTCAATTTCGCCGCGCGCTCCGCGCGCAAATTCTCTTACTAGTATTTTCCGTGCTTCATGTATAACTGTGGAGACAGAGGCGGCGCTCCCGAGGGGGGAAGGGAGCACAGTGCCCCCACTTTATCAAATACCCAAATGTACTAAAAGCGACCTTTTTCTTTCTAACAAGCACCCTTCCCCTTCTGATAAGTGCCCTTTTCTCTCCTTCTGATCAGTGCCCCCTTTCCATATCTGATATTTGCCTCCTTAATTCTCTAATATGTGCAAGTTTTCTCTTCTCATAAGTGCCCCCTTTCACCTCTTATAAGTGCCCGTTTTCACCTCTGATAAGTGCCCTTTCCTCTTCTGATAAATGCCCCCTTTTACATAATTATATTTCCCACTGTTTCTTACAAGGAGAGCCACATCTAGCTTCAAAGAATCGGCGCGGCTTCAGTAACAGCTACCCATATTACTACAACTACATTGTAAGACAGTGGGGCCGGATGCAAGAGGGGCACAATGCCTATCAGTAACCCCCCCCCCCCCTCCCCCAAGCAAATTAAGGAATGCACATTCCGCTTGCTCGCTCTTATACTGAAATCAAGCAGATCGCATAAAGTATGTTGATTTGATATCGATGTAATCCTAAATCATTCGACATTCCCTCAAATTAATTTGCCGTTGCCATTTTCAATTCACTACATCGCTGTAAATAATGCACAAGCAAAGGACTTCAGCAGTAAAAAAAAATGTCTGAATTTCTTCGCTCGCTCGCATATGAATCATTAGACGATCACACACGACTGCATATTGGAGAAGCGGAAAAAGTGTCCATTTAGAACCACAATGAAAATGAAGAAGATGATGCTAAATAACGTTAATTAGAATGCAGGGTAATACCAATGTCACAAAATGGTCCTTTTTTTTTTTTCTTTTGCTTTATGTTCACCCCTTGTAGTTGCCCCCTTTCCCCCAAATGCCCTTTTTGCTGGTGCCCCCATTTTTTAAAGACGCTCCGCAGCCCCCTCCCCCTCTCCCCACAGCGTGGAGAAGCTGGTAGTTAAGAGGCGTTAAAAAATCATGTGCGAAATGAACATCGTTACGTTAGGCTATCTTGCCCCCCCCCCCCCCCCATCCGAAAAACGGATCGACGCCCCTGCCGTTTCAGGCCACCGTGGACAAAACGGGATAAGCGTGAGACAACGCGATGGAACGGGACAGGCAAACTTGACGTTCCGTGATTGTCGTGGATGCCAGGACCTAACACAACTTGAATTAGGAAGGTGGGGGGGGGGGGGGGGGAATGGCCAAAATATCACGGCACACTAAGTTTCGGGCAAACGAGGCTGCCCTGGCCGCCGGGGAACATAATGTAATGCTACGTTTACATTATGTTCCCGGCGGCCACGGCAGCCCCTTTTGCCCAAAACGTAGTGTGCCGTAATATTTTAGCCATTTCCCCCCTCCTAATTCAAGTTGTGTTAGGTCCTGGCATCCACGGCAATCACGGCCTGTCAAGTTTGCCTGTCCCGTCCCATCGCGTTGTCTCACGTTCATCCCGTTTTGTCCACGGTGGCCTGAAACTCATCAAACCTTTCCCCACTACATGCCGTGGCCGCCGGGAACATAGTGTAAACGCAGCATACACGTAGCATCAGGTCCTGATATCCACGGCAATCACGGCCTGTCACGTTTGCCCGTCCCGTCCCGTCCCATCGCGTTTTCTCACGTCCATCCCGTTTTGTCCACGGTGGCCTGAAACGGGGCTGCAGTGGCCGCCGGGAACATAGTGTAAACGCAGCATTAGCCATAGCACTAAATGGATGCTGATGTCATGTTAGTCATGAGAAATAGAAATTCCTAAACAAGCGCGGGAGAGGGGGGGGGGGGGGGGGGCAAAGGTTACTTTAGATTAAAAGTAATAAAGTTCACTTCTGGTCATGCAATTACCTTGTCAAAGAAACTGCATGTAGTGGGGAAAGGTTTGATGAGTAATGGTGCACACTCTTTGAAATTTCCAAAATAAGAAGAAAGTTATACTTGGCCTTTTTGTGTAATTTATGTATGATTAATGTTCTGTTGAATTGTAAACTTTGAAGGTAAAAATAAATCCTCTAACGTGGCAAAGAAAAAAAAATGTCCACCATGTCTCCCCCACCCCCTCCCCCTATATCCATCTCTTTCTCTCTCTCTTTCTCCCCCCCCCCCCTCTTTCTTTCTCTTTCTCTCTCTCTCTCCCTCTCTCTCTCTCTCTCTCTCTCTCACAATCCAGTCACACAGCCCCAAAGAAAGTAAGTCATTCGGGCTGAGATCTGGTGAGCTGGGAGGCCATTTGACGGGGTGGTTTGTTATGATGACTCTGCTGTCGAAGAGTTCTCACATGAAAGAAGTCATGTTTAAATTTCTATTCACTCTCATTTAGAGATTTGGTGAAAGAAACATAACAAAGAACATAAAAAGAAATGCAAATTGAACCATCGCGTTCCAAGGCAAGATTGCTGCATCCTTACAATTCTTGACCATTTATTCTGCGCAACTCGGTTTTGACATTGAATTTTAAACTCTTCTTGCTCGTCGCTGCGTGACCCTTTCGCATTGTATGAGGTATCAAAAGAAAGAAGAAAAAACTGAACTTTATTATGGTGCATATGATATTTCATGAACTGTTTCATACCACCGGAAAAATAACTGACCGTCTCGGTTTCCTTTTTCCTGGGACGCACTGTCTAAATCTATATTCTATAATTTTTGCTTTACAAATAGCCGGACGACAAGCATATTCAGACAGATGTCACAAAAAAGTAACGTACTTTATTTTAAAATAAAAAAGGAAAACATACAAGGAGACACAAATGAACTTTCAAAACAAACTATAAAATGTTCATATAGGCTACAAGGTTGAATGCAGAAAGGATGAAGTGAACTTTTAAATAACAGAGTGATGCAGTCCAGAGTATAAGATATATATATCTTCTTTTTTTTTTTTGGGGGGGGAGAAAACGGGATGGAAGATTTAAAAAGAAATATATGTTTTTTTCAAGTATCTCAGTCATACAATTTTCTATTCGTTGTTTACACAGTGCTGACACAAGATTGTGGTTTTCAATAAAAAGCATCTTTGAAAGTCTGAAAAAAATCAATTAATCATATCAAAAGTTTATAGTTTGGCTACAAAGCATTAATACATGTACATACGTAAGATTCATCATGAATATCAATGTAAGAATGCTGTGCAAAGACTGGAGCACTAATTATGATATATTATTACGAAAATTAAGTATGAATTCTTTAGAGAATAGACGAAAATACCTCCGCCTTGTGTTTTATTTTATGCTTGTTAATGGTTCAATAGATAGGTGCACACCTGCAAACAGAATTGGAAGAAACGATCATAATCTAAAAGGATTCGGTAACTTTGTGGAGGCTTCATTTAATAAATTGTTGAATTTTGATATCTGACTACATCGACTGAGCAGATGTCAGCGGAGCAGTTGTCGCGGAGGAATTATCGCTCGATCGCATCAAATGTCGACGGAGCAATTGTCGCAGAAGCAATTGTCACATATATTCATTTTTTATCAACAGAGCAATTGTCGCGGAGCAACTGTCGCTCGATCGGAGCAAATGTCGGCGGAGCAATTGTCGCATATATTCATTTTTATCGATGGAGCAGTTGTCGCGGAGTAATTGTCGCTTGATCGGAGCAAATGTCGACGGAGCAAATGTCGCAGGGGCAATTGTCGCCGGAGCAAATGTCGGTTCCCCGCCCGCTATTGTCGACCACTGTCAATTCCGGATTATCGCTTCTGTCGACGATCGTCAACAGAAATCACGTACAAAAAATATAGCCTTTGAAATAATCCAGCATCTATGGATTTTCATAATGCACAGTGCAAAGGGTTAATTAGACGAAAGCAAGGGCTATCAGCTTTTAAAAGGGGCACTCATGTATGAGGTCAAAATGGCCACTTATCAGAACGTGAAAAGGGAACTTATTAGAAAGAAAAAAAGAGCAGTATACGAAGGAAAAGAGGCACTTATCAGCTATGAAAAGGGGCACTTCTCATAGATAAAAAAAGGACACTTTAAGGGTACTTGAAAAATTAGGGACACTGTGCCCCCCCCACGGTGTGCCGCCTCTGCTAGTTACTACATTCTCATGATTTTAGTAAAATATATATATATATATATATATATATATATATATATATATATATATATATATATATATATATATATATATATATATATATATATATATATAAACTAAAAGGGGGGACCCAGGGAAATCATGTCCTTTCAGCAACATTTCTCTGTACAAAATAAAATGCAGAGCACTTTGTGATTCAGATTTAAAATGCCTATGTCGGGTCATTTGAACTCCCTTCAGCAAGTGCTTCTAAATTAGAAGTCAATTTCACATATACATGTACTTGGGTTGCCATAATGATGTATTATGTATTTGTTACCAGTGTTGTAGTCAAGGCCCAAACCCTCAAGGCATTGACTAGCAAGGCCAAGGTCAAGGCCAAGGCTTTGGCCCTCAAGGCCTATAGGCTAAGGCCAAGGCTTGAAACCTCAAGGCCAATGCCAAGGCCAAGGCATTGGTAAAGAAAGGAGGGGGGGGGGGCATGGAACATAAAAAAGAGGTTCACATACAAAAAAGAAGGCAGGCAGAGACGTCGCTGAACATCTTGAATGGGGGATGTGATACCCAAATTTGCTGACATATTTTAGGGTGTGACACCCTAATTTGCAGACAAAAATGCTGCAACCTAATCTGCTCCCCCCCCCCTCATATAATAATAAAAGAATATCGCAGATGCAGAAATCTTGATTATACGGGGCTAATTTTGACAAGGGACGGGCTGACCCTTTTGCCCAAATATCAGTTCTTCAGTTTGTAATTTTTTGGAGATCGCATAGCGAGCGATCAAATAAAAAAAAAATTGTTGTAGAATGTACAGAAGTTACATACGGAAGTTACATAATTATCCTGGAACCTCGCTATTCGAATATAAAGTGGTGGTTGGCCGAATATCAGAACTTTGAAAATCCTAAAGGGGTGGGGGGGGGGGGGGAGAGTTGCAACCTATTCTGAAGGGGGACTCCTTTTGTCCGAACAATAACTTTCCAGTGTTTTTGTGAGCAAGCGAAGGAAGCGAGCAAAAAAAAGTGGCCAGTTTTTCCTTCTTTTTCGTTCCTTCCCTTTTCCTTTCACTCTTTTCTTTGGTTTTTCTTTTCCTTTACTTTGCCTTTTCATTTTCCCCCTTTTCAAAAAATATGTATTCATTTTCATACCCCCCCCCCCCCTCCTTTTCATGACCTACTGTTTGTATATGTATTGTTGTCTTCCTGGACATAAATAGCTCGTAAAATACTTTTTAAAGGAATACATGTATATTATGGAGCAAAGCAACGAGAATTACATTTTTTCTCCCAATATTTTGAACCCTTTAACCCTTACTGGTACTGGGCTATTTGAAGCTCTTCTCCGACTGGGGAAGGGGATAAGAGGCCCCCCCCCCCTGATCTCTGCCGCGACATGACCGATCGGCGTTAAATTTTGCACTGACTTCGAAAATCACGTAAAGAGCACATGTCCATCATTATCTTTATGCAAATTATTATTTTTTTAAATCTAATCTTATAATTTATGCAAATTATATGCAGAAACATACATTTTGCATTATAATCAAGTAAATAAAGACCTTGCAAATAAAATTTTAATGCAAGAAGTTCTTTCTAAACCTTAAAACATTATTACATAAGAATTCTTATGTATTCTATTGTTTTTCGAATTTCATACTTCTTTGTTTTTCAGCTTTAACATTTTTTATTGTTTATTTTCAGAGACCACTATATCAGAATGTTATCTGAAGCAATATTCAGTTAGAATAAATGAAAATTAAAGCTTAAAGAAGAAATCTTAGGTGATAAAGGAGAAAAATGGGAATATGTATTTAGTTTTGTACACAAAACTCAGAAATTCTCCGTTTTCAGGCTTACATGAGGTCACAAAAGGTCATGTGGGTCAGTGACATGACCGATTTTTCGTAAACAAGGTTTCAAAATATATGCAAGACTTGAAAGAAAACAGGCAGAAAGTGGCGTGGTGTGAAATGGAGCGGTTCGAAATGCACGGCAGACTTTGTCGAAGGGGGAGGGGGCACCGAGCCTTTGACCGAATTCACAAAAAAAATGCAAATACTTTGTTCAAACTTAATATTTATATTCACAGAAAAGAAATGCAAGTACAATTGTTCCAGTCTTGACCTGTATTTCATACGGTACAACTGTCATCATCATCATCATGATCATCATGATCATCATTTTGTCGTATTAACCTAAATATTTGTAACATGAATTCATTTCCCAAGTCTGTTATGATTAGATCTTGTATTAGCTAGAATGTACATGACTCCTGCACAAACAACCAAAATGTTTTAAAATTTTACTTGCAAAAATAGGAAAGTTCCATATGCCTTGAAAATGCCTTGAAAATGCCTTGAAAATGCCTTGAGATTTATAGGCTTGGAGCCCCTCAAGGCAAGGCCAAGGCATGCCAAAGGTAAAGGCATTCAAGTCCAAGGCCAAGGCATTTAAAAAACTGACCTTAAGGCGCCTTAAGGCCAAGGCCGAGCATCAAGGCACTACAACACTGTTACATGAACTGGATGGGATTGTATAGGTGTTATTTTAAGCATGATACACAGTAATGATCAATTATTTATTATTTATTTATTTATATTTATTATTCGTGTTTTATTTATGACATATAAAAAGCGATGTGGAGGGTAGTCCGATTCAGTTATGAAATTCCCCTTTTGGAAAGCTCGTTATAATTATGAAAGGACTTTTTTCACCACGAATAGGAATGATAGTAGGAAAGTAAGTAATTGTTAACATGATTGTTAATGAAATGACTGTTAAATTGTCTTTTTCTCCTTCATTACTGTTCATGATTCATTTCTCTTCCTTTTCCCTTTCTCCTTCTTCTCTTTCTCTCTCTCTCTCTGTCCATTTGATTGGGGGGAGGAGGGTACGTGCCCCACCCTCTACGCCGTAGTTACGCCACTGCCCATTTCTCCTTCTGTTTAATAGCGTGCGAAAAGTGCACCTTCTGTTTTTAGGTAAGTGTCCCTTTCCATTCGGGCAAGTGCCCTTTTTTCAAATTTGATTCAGGCCCATTTGATTTCTGATAAGTGCCACTTTTTCCTTAGTAAGTGCCATTTGTCCTTGCGACAATTGCCCTTTAACACTTCTGATAAGTGCCCCCTTCACCTTTATTACAGTAAGTGTCTTAAATTTCTCAAAAGATCAATATAATTACGATAACGGTTCTCATGCTCTTGATACCATTACAGTATCATTTCACTTCAAATATATTATATAGTGCAATTCTCCTTCTGATGAGTGTTCCCTTCAAATATAGATGCCCCTATACCTCTGAATAGCGCCCTTTTCTTTCTAGTGCCATTTTCCCCTCTTTTAGATATCCCTTTTCACCTATGGAAAGTGCCCTAAAATCAGTACAAAAAAAATTTTAAAAAGAGCCAAAGAATCATTATAGGCTTATAACAGATTCCCTTGATACCAGTCTTGGATCAAGGATTTTTATTTTCTGACAATTTTCTGACATTCTCCTTCTGATGAGTGTTCCCTTCAAATATAGATGCCCCTATACCTCTGAATAGCGCCCCTTTTCTTTCTTGTGCCATTTTCCCCTCTTTTAGATATCCCTTTTCACCTCTGGAAAGTACCCTAAAATCATTTGGAAAAAAAAAAAGAAGAAAGAAAGAAAACCAAAGAATCATATAGGCTTATAACAGATTCCCTTGATACCAGTCTTGGATCCAGGTTTTTTATTTTCTGACAAGCAAAAAAAAAAAAAAAGCATTAACACGTTTTTGGGGTGTACTGTTCTTCAGAAACTCTCTGACGTCAGCACTTCTAAAAAAAAATAGGGGGGGGGGGCGCAAGTGACAGTAGAGGTACCCATCATACATTCAACAATGTACATTTCTCTTTCAAAGGGGGGGGGGGGCGGGCCGGATGTGCCCCCCTGCCAAATTACGCCACTGCTTGATACTATTACATTGTGAGGCAGTGGAGCTGTGGGCAAGTGGGCACAGAGCCCTTAACTTTAATACGAACGAACGCTGCCCCTAAATTGAAGCAAGATGATATTTTTATATTTTTTTAAAGCTCGCTGGGTACGCTCGCTCGCTCAAATATTTCAAGCTCGAGACATCAAGTGTGTCGTAACCATAAAATCTGATATATTCCTCTAGTATGATCGTGGCGATGAGACCCCACAAATGCATTAAAATTTATAGCTTGGTCAATAAGGAAAACGAAGGGTTAATGGGTGAAAATAACATTCATATGGGAAAACTGAAAATGAATTTGCGGCAGCTTTAATGATAAAGTCGCTGTCAGCAAAAGAATACTTAGCATTTACTCTTGCTGGCTTCGGTCGCTCGCAAATGAGTAATCAAAGCAATATATACAACTGCAAAGTGTTTGTTATTATGTAAAGATAGATGAAAAATGATAATGACGAAAATCGTCTTTAATAGTGTTAAATAGAATGTAGGAGTAAACTAGGGACTCAAAATGGTATTTTTCCTTCCTTTTCACCAGTCCCCCTTTTCGCTGGTGCCTGCCCCCCACCCCCAATTTGCAAGACGCTCCGCCGCCCCTGAGTTGGAACCTAAAAAGTCCATAAGCCACATGGTTACAAAAAGAAATATTTTCAGCAGAAAGGAAGATGAATTAAGATTGGAGGGAATTTATATCAGTCTCTTAGACAAAATAAAGAAGCATGGTAAAAAAATTGTCTGGACCAGATCCATAATAAAGGAGGTCTCAATAATTAGCACAATTTTGTATCTGAACTAGGGCAACACATGACTCGTAAAAAGAATCAGAACATCTAACATTGCAAAGAAAGATGTTATGATATAGAAATAATTTACTTCAAAGCATCCTGACATATTTTTTTTCTTCAACTATCTTTTCTCTGTGGTCCCTCAACTTGAGGAGGTGTGTACCGGTGATATGTACGAATTGACGTAAACCTCATTACTATGACACAAGTGGCGTTGAAAACGGTTCATTTCCGCTCCAGTGCATGTCTTCGTAGCCTACATGTTTTTGGCAACATGTGACTAATACAAAAACGATGGTTGGATATATTTCTAAAGAAAGAATGGTAAAATATCAAATTGCTTCACTACAACTTTGGAACTTGGGGGCCGTATACTGGTAAAGCATGGCGACATACATTCATTTGGTCCCTCAAAGTAGGTGTGTGCCCGTGATCTGTAAGATTTCATGGAAAATTACATTACCATGACAACATGAGGCGTTAAAAAGACGTTGCGTGCTTTCCCAGTCATATTTTCTTACCTCACATGATTAATTTTGAAAAAGTGTTCTATTGATGACAATTTTTATTTTTCGGTCCCTGAATTGCACCTTGGATACATTTCGGTCCTTCAATGGCTGTGCTGGAATGTATCCAAAACCGGTCCCCCTATTACACCGTAGGCACGTATGCGCGTGCGTGTGTGTGTGTTTATTACAGGGGGAAAGTGCCCATATGCCTCCCTGCATCCACCACTAAGGCAAAGTGACACCGTCTTTTGAAAACAGTCCTATGCTGTTAAGGATGGGTTAACCTTTTTACTTTGTGACCGTCATGAAAATAATTGTAATCTCTTGTAGCCTACACCGATATATACAATTCACATAACTACCTGAAAGCTTCGTGATATTTCCAGTAAAGCACTCGTATCCACGTATAGTGCTAAAAGTGCTAAAAGAATTAAAAATGCAATTATCAGACCTAATTCAAATCAAAATGCCCCGAAAAGTGGGTCGTTAACACTTCTAAAGTTGGGAAAAATCTTTTGTTTGAAAGTCTGTTTGTTATTGTTGTTTCTTTGTTGTTGTTGCTTTGTTGTTGTTTTTTTTGGGGGGGGGCAAATTATTAAATTAAAATTTTCCCCTTTTATGATAAATTGGATGTAACATCCATTATACTACAGATGTTTAATTCATTTCATTTAATTCGGTTTTCATGTAGTGTAACGTGACTCTAGATTCAAAGGGCTTGGCAAAACAGCTCCGAAATACCGTTCCTTAAACGTATCATTTTCTTAAATTAATTATCTACAATTAAATTTTGTGAAGTCATGTTATATTACAACACATGTATGTTGAACATCTTTCATTTTACTGAAATATTTATTTCGCTTGTTACTATAGATTCGATGGGTTAGGCATAGCAGTATAGAGATACAGGAACACGTGTCACTAAATAAATAACTAATTTACACAAACTTTATTGCTATTATTTTTCATTTTTTTTTGTATCAAGAATTCAATCTCGTGAAACCGTGTAATATAGCTGGTACAACACATGCTTAATTTGTTAAATTATTGTTTTATTTAACTAAATCTATTTCAATTACTATAGGGAGTATCATCGTTGTAAACTTTAAAGTTCAGGCAAAGCAGTATCAGAACCGTAATCCGACATCACTGTGTATAGTTTTAGAGAAAAGGTTGAGTTCTGTAAAAGTGAATATTTTTAGAGCTTCCTTAATCGTTTTATGTCTATGTGGAAGAGTATAATAGTATTAATGGCCCCGGAAAAGGATTACTCTTCAAATGCCCTTATATTAGAAATGTGACAAGAAATAGCAGAAAAGTTGAGACCAAACTTTCATGCCAAATATATGTATAGTCCCATATGCACATTTCTGTGTGCATGTGACTTTCAGCAGGACTGAGTCAGTTCTTTGTCATTTTAATAATTCCAAAACCTCACGCTGTACACCCATGCTTATGTATATACTGTCATAATCAGCCTTTTCTAATAGCGTCTAGACAGTTTCTTCCACAATGTAATCGCTGGAGTAGAACTTAACATTATCTTTCAACAAAACGTGAAATGTTTATGAATATATAAACATATAACTGTGTCAAGAAATATTTTATTTCTATAATATGATTCCATGTTGTTGTATCGTTACCAGGGAATCTAAATATTGATGAAAACGTTCTTTTTTCATTAATAAACTTATGAATTTAATTTTGAGTCAATAAAGGTGGAAAATGGGTCATGTGAAAATGAGAAGGATAGTCTATACGATATATATATATATATAAAAAAAGAAATATAGAAAACATCTGTTTCGATACAAAATAACATGTAGGTCGTTGTTTTATGAAATGAATTAATGATTGTGTTGTAACCGTACGCTTAATGTTACAAAAATTCATGAAATCGAGTAGTTGACAAAGCAAATAGTATTCGTTACAACTACAAACACGTGAGTAGACAAAATATAGGCCTATTAATAGTGTTTTGCCAAACTTCTAAAAGTTATTATTAGCCTAATTAAAAAAGAAAAATAAATAGATTAAAAAACTGAGATATATCTTATATCATTATGTCACATAGCTTCACGAAATACGAGAATTAAAAAAAAAAAAAAAACATGCACAGCGAAATAATTGTTTCAATACTATTTTATCCATTCTTCGGAAACTAAAATAACGATACACTAACTAACAGAAAATTCAAATTAGAGGTACAGTTTAGTATATTTCAGGCTATGAAGAAATATTAACTGAATTAAATAACATCAGATGGAAGGTCTCTTTCAAAAAAAAGATGAATGTCAAATATCACATTTCCATTTTCTTGGGTTTCGTAAACACAATTGGTTACCAGATGATGTCTGTTTATTTTCTTCATGATTTTTTTTTAAAACCCTTTCGAGACAATTGACCACATTTTGTGGTTAGGCTCAATAACTTTTGATTCAGAGCTTTAAAAAAAATATACCAGATGTATGAGTACAAAGAGCAACAATTTCAGCACACACTACGTATATTTCTGTTGCATGACCATACTGCATTTGATGCCAGGAATTTTAAAAACGAGAATAAGCTTTAAAATCCTTAAATTGGCAAAACATTGAGAGGTTCAAAATCATTGTTTTTTATCAAAATTGGCAACTTTTTCAACTTTTCAACAAAATTACTAACAATGTATATTGTTTTCAAAAACATTACATCTTACTAGAACCATGTAGCACTAAAAGCAAAATATTATTGTTGCCAATTTGAAGAACAAAATGTGATCATTTTAGCCTTTAAATAATTCCTGTCCTGAAAGGGTTAATGGAGATGCGGCTCGTTTAGTGTTCAGTGATGTAATAGAGCATCATTTCGATGTCAATTGCAGAATACTGATGCAAAGAAAACGAGCATTCACATACTGCAACTGAATATATAGAAGTTCATTACTACCATCTGACCATGAAGCTTCAATTGTCTTCTACAAGTTGACGCTGTTATCATCTCTACAACTGCGCAAGACTGCAAAACTATAAGAAAAACTCAACAACACTTCCTCACTGACGACAAGGGTAATAACAATAATAACAATAGTGGGTTCTTGTATAGCGCACATGTCTGTCAAACTTGACACTCCTGGCGCTCCACAATTATTACCCTGGCTTTAGCATGGCTGCACTTATGGCGCTCTAGCATTTTAAGGAATTAATGTCTGCCAGGTACCCATTTACCTCACCTGGGTCGAGTGTGGCAAATGTAGATTAATGTCTTGCCAAAAGACACTAGTGCTGGGCCAGGGATTCGAACCCCGTATCTTTTGGTTCACAGTCCGGGGACTTATCCACTAGACCACAACACCTCTACATTAAGATGTAAGATGTGAACAGTGGCGTAACTAAACCTTGGCATCAAGAGGGGCAAAACCTCCGAGGAAATGGGGGAAAGGGGAGCACAATGTATACTTTTCTTTCAAAAGGGGGGGGGGGACACGGCCCGGGATTGCCCCCCTAAATCCGCCACTGATGGAGAGGACCTTTTACAGAGAATTTTTCATGAACCCGATAATCTAATTTTTGTTGTCAAAAGTTATCAGGGGGCACTCTGCCCCCCCCCCCCCCGTCCCCTTTGGTACCGTAGTGGATGTGAGGTTATTTTAGAATTTGATCGAAATTTAAAGTTTGTGTGGCTGATCAACGATTCTCTTTCCTAGGGAAGTAAGGATGCATTTTCGGTCAGTATTGTTTGCCTGTCTGCAAGCAAAAGAAAAAGAGAAGAAGAAGAAGAAGGAGAAAACGGAGGAGAAAAAGAAGGGGGAAAAAACCCCAGCGGATTTTCAAGTGAATTTTTGGTCTAAAATTTCTGCCGGGGACAAAGTGAGGGAACACTTTAAATTTTTATACTTGATGTGTACTTAAGTTATGACAGATTGGATTTTGTCGTTTCCCCCGTGGCCCTTCCCTGTAATCCGGCACTGTATTCCTGTTTTATTTCGATTGCAAAGCCCATGATACATTATTGTATATACCTCATCACTGACCGCCCAGTTGATTTAAGAGACATTATATTTCCGTATTCTGCTAAAATTTAAAGCCAACCCTAGGTCTACCGTCGAGTTCTAGCACGGAAAATTAGACCGTGTTCTAAATTTTCCTGTTGTTAAACATTACTTTAGACGGAGTGAATTAGGGCCATTCTTTATAAAGTGAAACAAACGGTCACACACGTGACCATCTAATTTTGCCTCATTGCCGGAAAATCAAATTACATGTTATTGATTTTTTTTTTTTTTTTATATCACCAATTTCTGACATGAAATAGTTTTCCTTTTCTTTGACAAGAAAAAAAAAAATCATTTCCCAATCATAATACAGAGACTTTTAAGAACGCACATTCTTGAGTGGTCACACTAAATTTTCACCTCTAAAAGAAAAGAATGCTTTACTCATTTATGGAAATTTTCTTTCGAACTGTCAGAGCAATCCCATGATACAGCAATAAAAAGTGGAAACTTGCACTCCAAGGGAAATACGAGAAAAGTAGATTTTAATACCAACAAGTTCGACCCTTTTTCATGCGAGGTCACACATGTGACCGACCTAATTTTGACCTCTGAAAGAAAATGATATACGCTCATTTAAAATGAATACCCTCCGTCTGTTGGGGGTAAGATTGTTATTTAAAAAATAAAAATGAGAGACTTCTAAAACAAGACAAATACTGAGAAATTAGGTTTAAATGAACTATTTTCAGGATTTTGGTCACACACGTGACTGAGAATGACCTATAAGTAGACTACCAACCGCTGAGTGTAAGTGAAGCGCGGGTTCCTGAATGGCCCATGGACCGAATTTGGCCAGCAAGGCAATTTGATCCGGCTCGCCAAAATTATTAGGTATACAGCTAAACAAAAAGAGTTTTATTGTTTGTTTGTTTGTTTGTTTGTTTTTGGTTTGTTTTGTTTGTTTTTTGGGTCCCGTTTGAAGATTTAAATGCATACTCTGTAGATGATGCACCACTAATGACCGCTGAAATTCTCGCTTGTATTCATCATTATCTGTAATAAGGCCTATATGATACCTATAGGTCGATGACGAAGACAATATTGCGGATATATACATAGTTTATAAATTATTAATATTATTATTAATTATTATCATTATTATGATTATGATTATTATTAATATTTTTATTATTATTATTTTTATTATTATTATTATTAATAATATTATTATGTTTTAAATACATGCACAGGAGCAATTATGATCAAACGTAATATCATATGGTGAGGTATTAAACGCAGGGGTGGGGTAGTATTCCTCCGCTTTTGGATAAACTTATTGTATAGGTGATACTCGGTAGCCTGCATTGCAAACTCATTTCTGGTCCGCCTAAATGCAATTCCTGAGATATCCCCGGGCATGAGCTTGTAACGCCTCTTTAAGGCCAAGACCAACAGTCCATAAGACCGACATGGCAGTCTCGTGGGCTGTCTGTTAACTTTTCTGAGGAATCATTCGACTGTCGGTCTCGTGGGCTGTCGGTCTGCTGGGATGTTCCGTCTTTTAAGGCCATTTTAAAGAGAAGGTTGAATAAGGTAAAGGAGTACAATCATTTTCGAGCTTTCTCATTCATTTCATGTCAGTTTGTAAGAAACTCATAGAAGAAATATCCCCTGATAATGATTGCTCTTCAAATATCCTCGTATTCACTGACCGCCCAGTTGATTTAAGAGACATTATATTTCCGTATTCTGCTAAAATTTAAAGCCAACCCTAGGTCTACCGTCGAGTTCTAGCACGGAAAATTAGACCGTGTTCTAAATTTTCCTGTTGTTAAACATTACTTTAGACGGAGTGAATTAGGGCCATTCTTTATAAAGTGAAACAAACGGTCACACACGTGACCATCTAATTTTGCCTCATTGCCGGAAAATCAAATTACATGTTATTGATTTTTTTTTTTTTTTATATCACCAATTTCTGACATGAAATAGTTTTCCTTTTCTTTGACAAGAAAAAAAAAAATCATTTCCCAATCATAATACAGAGACTTTTAAGAACGCACATTCTTGAGTGGTCACACTAAATTTTCACCTCTAAAAGAAAAGAATGCTTTACTCATTTATGGAAATTTTCTTTCGAACTGTCAGAGCAATCCCATGATACAGCAATAAAAAGTGGAAACTTGCACTCCAAGGGAAATACGAGAAAAGTAGATTTTAATACCAACAAGTTCGACCCTTTTTCATGCGAGGTCACACATGTGACCGACCTAATTTTGACCTCTGAAAGAAAATGATATACGCTCATTTAAAATGAATACCCTCCGTCTGTTGGGGGTAAGATTGTTATTTAAAAAATAAAAATGAGAGACTTCTAAAACAAGACAAATACTGAGAAATTAGGTTTAAATGAACTATTTTCAGGATTTTGGTCACACACGTGACTGAGAATGACCTATAAGTAGACTACCAACCGCTGAGTGTAAGTGAAGCGCGGGTTCCTGAATGGCCCATGGACCGAATTTGGCCAGCAAGGCAATTTGATCCGGCTCGCCAAAATTATTAGGTATACAGCTAAACAAAAAGAGTTTTATTGTTTGTTTGTTTGTTTGTTTGTTTTTGGTTTGTTTTGTTTGTTTTTTGGGTCCCGTTTGAAGATTTAAATGCATACTCTGTAGATGATGCACCACTAATGACCGCTGAAATTCTCGCTTGTATTCATCATTATCTGTAATAAGGCCTATATGATACCTATAGGTCGATGACGAAGACAATATTGCGGATATATACATAGTTTATAAATTATTAATATTATTATTAATTATTATCATTATTATGATTATGATTATTATTATTATTTTTATTATTATTATTTTTATTATTATTATTATTAATAATATTATTATGTTTTAAATACATGCACAGGAGCAATTATGATCAAACGTAATATCATATGGTGAGGTATTAAACGCAGGGGTGGGGTAGTATTCCTCCGCTTTTGGATAAACTTATTGTATAGGTGATACTCGGTAGCCTGCATTGCAAACTCATTTCTGGTCCGCCTAAATGCAATTCCTGAGATATCCCCGGGCATGAGCTTGTAACGCCTCTTTAAGGCCAAGACCAACAGTCCATAAGACCGACATGGCAGTCTCGTGGGCTGTCTGTTAACTTTTCTGAGGAATCATTCGACTGTCGGTCTCGTGGGCTGTCGGTCTGCTGGGATGTTCCGTCTTTTAAGGCCATTTTAAAGAGAAGGTTGAATAAGGTAAAGGAGTACAATCATTTTCGAGCTTTCTCATTCATTTCATGTCAGTTTGTAAGAAACTCATAGAAGAAATATCCCCTGATAATGATTGCTCTTCAAATATCCTCGTATTCGAAATGTGAGTGTGTGTTCAGTCCCAAGTACCCATTTCTGTGTGCAGGGAATGTGCTTTCAGCGAGATTGGGTCAATTCCTTTTTCATTTTGATGAGTATACTAGTATAGACTGCACCAGTTTTTATGTAGACATGATCAACCTTTCCCAACTCCTTCGAGACAGTTTCTTTCAAAGTGCAATCGCATGACCAGAACTCAACTTTATCTTCTCTGTCTTTCATTCGACATCAAGGAATCATGAAAGTGCTCATTCTAAACACTGTTGCTACCATGGCGAGTGTGGGTCACGCCGCCTATAGCTGTCCCATAAGCTGGCAATTGTTTGAGGGAAACTGCTACCTGTATATGGCAAACAGGGTGATGTGGGGTGATGCTGACGCTCGATGCAATGATTTCCTTACCAGCGCGGGACATGGGCACCTAGCCTTGATCCATAGTGATGCAGAGAATGAATTGGTTTACCACTTGTTCCGATCCAGCGAGTTCTTTTTATCTGTCAGTCTAAATTTCATCAAAGAGAAAGGAGTTCTGGTGAAGGTGCAAAATAAATTGTGGAGTTGTCTCAGTCTTTTTATGTTAAAGAACATCAAAGCAGAAAAGTCCCTTGAAAAGGACTACTTTTTCAATGCCCTCTTATTCGAAATATAATGAGAAATAGAAATTTAGAACAAACATTCATGCCACATGTGTGTGAGGTTCAATATTTGCAATTGAGTGCAGTGCATGTGTTTTTCAGCGAGATTGGGTCAATTTTTCATCATACAAGCACATCCCCGCGCCGCCTTTTCTTCCATATTCCGATATATTTTCATGCGAGGTTTCCAATTTTTCATTTTAAAAAATGGAATAATTGAAGCACTGTAATCATCCATTGTTTTTTCACTATCCCTCCTAACACCTGAAATACGGTTATTTTGTTTCTACATTTTGTGTACAAAATTAACACTTTTTTGTATACCGGCACCTCGCTGCCCGAATATGAGGATATTCAGGCGACTCGCTACCAAAATATGAGGATATTCGGGAACCTTGCAAAATTATTTATTATAAAAATGCGGGGGCGCTGCAGCCCCGCCTAGTACGCATATGGGGCTATTCATGCTAAACATCCTTTATGGGAGAATATTGGAACACCTCCACCTAGAGAATGTTTTAAAGAATATTACAGAATCATTCAACTTTTTTTTTTCTTTTCTTAAGACGGAACAGTTTTAATAGAACAAAATTTGTGCAGTAATATATTACTTTTTTTTTCTTCATAGGACTATTAATTGGTGAGGGGGCGTAGAGACCGAGCGAAAAAAGTTGCTTTCCCCATATTGAAATTTGCATTCAAGAGAAACTTTAGACACACAGGCAGGTCACAGTTTACTTAGAATTGTGACTTACATACATTGAAGATATATTATGTATAATTATATAGATAATAATCTTGCGATGGGTTGGGAACCAAACAAGGAAAGCCTCTGGGCCCTGCCCCACACATACAGTGTTATTAAACACTGCATTTATTGAAATGCGAGGGATCGTAGCTATCGATTTAGAAAATTAGATTATTCAATGTTGAAACTACGTATTTAAGAGCACATAAAAAATTTCACTTGTTAAACTGCAAAATGATTGATGTCATATATCATCTTTTAGACTTGTGAGGAGGAGAATAAAAACGACATTTTTCATTCTTTTTAGGCACAGAGAAGCACCTGCCACAGCCATGCGCTTCGGGGCCTTGTAATAGAAGAGATATTGTAAAGTCAAATAATCAATGTTGCCATTGATGTGACTGGGAGTGTAGTGACTGAGAGAAAATAGGGAATGTAGAGGCATTTTAAATCAGAGCAAACGTTGGCAAAATAAAGCTTTTTTTTTTTTTTTTTACATTGTTTAACATTAAAATCATTTTTCTTGTCTTGCGAGAGGCCCCTCCGAAGGGACAGAACAGATCATTGCAAGCAAGAAAATTAAGATTATTGCGTTTTGAAACCTTGCATTTCACATCACTAGAAAAATATTCATTATACCCCTTTCCACCCAGTCCTTTGATAGTAGGAAAAATCTGCCACCCCGCTTTTGTTGCCACTGGTAGACAGTATTAATATTTGAGATACATTGCTCCTATCTGCATGTTAGGGAGCGGAGTGACCATGCTTGCGATACTTCGCCTTTTGGAGCACTAGAAAGCTGATAGCAATATTTCAAGCTTTATTATCTTGAGTGTGTGTGTCTGGGGGGGGGGGGGGATAAGGGGCAAAATATACAATAGAAAGGGTTTCTAAATGTTAAGAAACATTGCGTCTATTAATTATAGTAGGGACTGTAGTGACAGAGTGCGATAAAAAAAGAAAATTGAATACTGAAGGTTTGCACGATTATTAGATCACTCACAAGGCAGCTTAGTAATGCGAAATCAATTAAGTTGTAAATTTTTTTCTTGCGAGGGGATCAGGGGGAGGGGGTTGCCCCCTTTTTTTATGATTGGTTGGGGAAATTCCCCCTCTGCCCCCCACCTCCGGTGCCTGGAGTCGTGAATGTAAAAAAAAATGATAATAATAATGAAAATTTAAAAAATATTATAATATTAAAAAAATAAAACAAAAAATAAATAAATAGATAAAATAATAATAATAATAATAATAATAATAATAATAATAATAATAATAATAATAATAATAATGATAATAATAATAATGTCAGTTACATGTCTGAAAATAGGCAATCGAGCATGTTTTGAGAGTAAAGTTAGTAGCAATATTTCCGACGAGAATTTGTAAGTTTAAGACTCTCCGCCACACGGGGGCGCTGCCAGCACAAAAACCAGTACATGGACCCCCTTTTTTCAAAGTCTCTCCTCTTTCGGTATACTTTTCTCTACAAGTATGGAAGCTTTGGTGAGAATGACATGGATTTTGAATGTACAGTAGATTATTCAGCACCCATCCCATTCCTAGACAGGTTCCCAGCCAGCCATGCGCAGTTTTTGCGAGTTTTGCGAGTTTTTGACTTCTTCTGCCGAATGAGGGTGCTGCTAGCACAAAAACGAGTGCATGGACCCCCTTTTAAAAACTTTCTCCTCCTTCTGTATACTCTTCTCTACAAATCTGGAAAAAATTGACGAATCTGGCATGGGTTTTGAATGTACAGTAGAGTTATTTCGAAACCATCCCATTCCGGGACAGGTTCCCAGCCAGCCATGCGCAGTTGTTGCGAGTTTTGCGAGTTTTTCACTTTTTCCGCACACTGAGGGCGCTGCTAGCACAAAAACGAGTGCATGGATCCCCATTTTCTAAACTTTCTCCTTCTGCAGTATATAATTCTCTACAAATCTAGAAAAATTTACGAATCTGACATGGATTTTGAATGTACAGTAGAGTTTTTTCGAACCCATTCCATTCCTCGACAGGTTCTCAGCCAGTTCTCAAGAGTTTTGCGAGTTTTTGACTTTTTCCGCCAACTGGGGGCGCTGCTAGCACAAAAACGAGTGCATGGACCCCCATTTTTTAAACTTTCTCCTTCTGCAGTATATAATTCTCTACAAATCTAGAAAAAATTACGAATCTGACATGGATTTTGAATGTACAGTTGAATTTTTTCGAACCCATTCCATTCCTCGACAGGATCTCAGCCAGTTCTTAAGAGTTTTGCGAGTTTTTGACTTTTTCGGCCAACTGGGGGCGCTGCTAGCACAAAAACCTGCGATGACGTCATTCCACCTGACACCCAATCATGGCACAGTTCATTGTCCCATAGAAAAAAAGTAAGCATCTGGACCTATAATTTTCTATGCGTATTTGGGCTTCTCATGGACCAAAGTAACTGCGTGCAAAGTTTGGTGAAAATGACATGGATTTGATTTTAACTGTGGAACGTCCTTAATTGAGCTTTCATAATACCAATTTGCTAATTGAGCGCTAATTGAACGCTAATTGAGCTTTCAGAATACTGTTCAGTCGACCTGACATTTTATGAACCTAGAAAAGTTCTTTCCGTTGAAGTTTTATGTGTGGATTTTACGATATCATGTGATCTCCGAACAATATCACCTTTGTTGTCGAAAAAATTAAAAAAACTTTGGGTATTTCGCATAATTTGCATAAATTCAAATGGCCACTTGTTTGGGCATATTAAACAGCGCAAGACAACTTACGCACAATTTGCGCGCTGCATCCAATGCTAGCAGTGTTGTTAATCTTGTGCAAATTCAACCTGTGATACAATAAAACCTCCGTTTTAGTTAAGCGCCGAATATGTTTTTATGGCACAAGATGAACAACACAATGGATTTTGATATGCAAATTATGCCAATTGCCCAACGTTGCTTTTTGGGAAACAACGCAGAAATTGTTCGGAAACCACAAGGAATCACAAATCCAGTCTTCAACCAATGAACATCCTTACAAGACTGCCTTGTAGAAATAATGGAATCAGCAACTCCATGGGAGAGTAATGCTACCATAAAACCATACTCGTTGGTCGGCGATCGGCCGCTGCCATAGTGTGACTTGAGTGTGTTTAATCAAGATGTAAATTTTTGTGTGATCCTGTTAACTTATATAGTCCATGTTTAGTAGATGAAGCCGGCTTTTAATTATAGCAGTGACAAGGGAATGATCTGTGATTTCCCTGATATCTATGTTACAGTTATAATGATACCATCTTTGGACACAAGGGGCAGCTTTTTTCTCCGGAAATAGAATTGGGGAATGTGTTTCTTACAGACCATAACTTTTTCATGTGAGTCTTGTACTAATCACCAGAATCACACAAATTTGGAATAGGATGAGAAAGTCACTTGTGGTTAGTTCAGCATTGTAAGCGTCTGTAAAAAGCGCCTGACTTTAATGCTCCGCAGAGAGGAAAGAAGGTTATACGTAATCATTAAACATTAAGTTTGGCTTTTCTTCAAATAACATTACAAAATGTATTGCAATTCATATAGGTTTTTCAATTTTTGCCACATCAAGGCGATTACATTCGGTTGGTCAGTTATCAGTAAAGAAAAACTAACGGCCTGTCCATTATTATGTTTATAATCACACACGCCATTCCACAACGCCTTTTCTGCCCAATGTCATTCATGGAGATGTTGCCCATTTAACCTGTTGACTACTGATTTCTCTTATTCACATAGACTTAATACAGGAACCACTCAGTTCCAGTAGGTAATGGGTTAAGGTGTTGTGGAATGAGAATCGTGATGTATTACAGTCGTAGGCGTACGAGGCGAGGGGGCTTTGGCTAACCAATATTCAGGCACCCTCCTCCTCATATTCAGGCAATAAGGTGGTCTATTTGTAGTTTTCTACATGTAATTTTTATATCTTTGACAAAAAAAATTACATTTTCACTTAAACGATATGGCAAAAAGTTCATTCGCTAGCTTCGCTCGCTAGAAAATCAAAGAAACTGGAAAGTCGATATTTTAACATCTGGACATCACCCCCCCCCCCCCCCCCCCGCGAAATTGTGCCCGAAGTCTGTGATTACAAATGATTTATATTGAGTGTATCAGAAGAATTGTTGCGTTCCTATTCTCATAAAAGCCCAACTTGTTACAGCTGTTGAGATCGTATTCTGGTATTTCCTTGTATCGCATAAACTGAAACAGTATCATGTTCAACAGTCAAGCACAATAGGACATATCCATTTAAAAAAATCGATATATCTGATATTTTGAATATCTGTGTTTTCATTATTTTACCATAATGATTTTGCTATAAATTGCAGCATACAAACGCGCCCAAACACATGCACACACAAACGCACACCATATATATATATATATATATATATATATATACTTATTCATTGCTGAAAATCGAATTAAAAGTACCATTGTAAATAAAAGATTGTCATTTTCTCATTTCCCCATTTCTGCAAAAGCTAATAATTAAGACAATGATTACTGCAACGGATTTGTCATTATAATATTTTCACATACAAATAGTACTTAACGATACATTTTCGGTGGGAATTACCATGTTAGGAGGTTTTCTTTAGTTAAAGGAACCTTTTTTATTTTAAAGAACATCACAATTCACAATTTATGTTATATACTACATAATAACCCTTGAACAATAAGTTTTAGATTAGTTTTAGTTCTTTCACATTACAATCGCATAACTTGTACTAAACTTTATCTTTAAGCTTAAAGTTTACCACTTCTGTGTATAAAATATTTTACCTCATAACCACATCCCTTGCTTAGGCTAGTATCTAGTATTGTCCATTTCGAAGATAACTACCATGAACTTTGATAACCATGATAACCAAAGAAACTAAATTAATGCAAAACAGAGCTAGCTTGAAATTTGTACAAAAAAACATATGAGGCGATGAATCCCCGAAACGGTTTACTCATCATTTGGATTTTAAATTAATAATACAAGTTACCATAAAACCAAATACAATGATATAAGTAGTAATGAAAAAGAGCAATACTATAAAATACATCAACGAACACCATAATAAGACCTTTAGCCACAAACGTTTCCTTAAATCTTCAAATTTGTAAAATGTATGCGATTTGGTAATATATTTGAAACAATGAAATGTAGAACTTTCAGTTTTGCATAAAGAGGCTAAACATATATGTATAGAATCTATAAAAATAAATCGTCGATTCTTTAGAACTCATAGAATTAGTAAACTGATTGCTGTATAAGTGGATACCAAATTATTTTACCATACGTAAATAAAACATTAAAAACATGGTATATATCTCTTGGTTAATACGAGAAAGACGGAGCATATAGAGTACGTAAAAGACAGCTAGTGGCATAGCGTGAGCCCTGGGTCCTGTCTTACAAAGAGTTTGTACTGATCCTAATCGATCGAAAGCCTGTCTCTTAAGTACACATGCAGTTGCGATTGATATCGATTCGAATCAATCGCAATTCTTTAAGACGGGGCCCAGGCATTAAGGGGGCACTGGCATCGTGGGGAGGGGGGCATGGGCACTAGTTTTACTCGGTGGATAAAATACCACTTGACAAGGCCTCTGTGTTTGGGTTAGGAATTGGTCCGGACGTCTGCTTTTCGCGTTTCTTTCCCCATCTTCCTTTCTTTTGCTCCTTTTTTTTTCACTATTTGATTGGGGGGGGGGGACACCTGCACCCCGTAGCTGCCCCAAGAGTTAAGGTAGTCAACAATAATCGAGCCCATTTTTACAGAAGTCAACAATGATCGAGCCAATTTGTTTCTTGAACTCTATATTCTGGACCAGAGGAGCCTACAAAATGCAGCATTTATCCATTTACATTGTTCTTTAAGTCAGGGGCGGATCCAGGATTTCGTATAAGGGGGGCACACAAATGCAGGATTGTCAACTTTGGAAAACTGCTTGGAGGGAGACCCATATTTTTTTGGTCTCGCCAGCCCTCAATAGTCGCTCTGTGGGGGGGGGGGGGGGGGGTGGGGGGGGGGGTGGCGACCAAAAAAAAAAAATTTCGCCAGCCCTCCAAAAGTCGCTCAGTGGGGAGGGGGGGGGGGTTATGGGGTCCAGTTCCCCTCCATAATTCTCTCACAAGCAAAAAAAAAAAATAAATTTTAAAAAAGGGGTTTCCTGTTCTAAAAGGGGGGGGGGACACAATGCATTGTTTTCTTTCAAAAGGGGGGGGGCACGGGCCGGGATTGCCCCCCCCCCTAAATCCGCCACTTCTTTAAGTTATCATTTTTCTAATACCATGAATACATTAAGTTAAGACATTCATGCTGTGGAGAGTTACTTTAATCTTCCACACAATGTGGCGCCGCATTGAAATATTCACAGCAGATAAAATTAATCCGCCAATTAATCCACAAAAAACAAACTTTTCAGGAATAAAGTAATATCTAGGCATAATTGACAAAGCTCCGATTATCATATGACGATAATTTGTCAAAAATTAAGCTTCGTATCTTTTCTAGGTTGGGTTTGTATATTCAGAAACATGACAAATGTCATTATGAAATCTGGTTTCGTTATCATATTTTAATTCATGATACTTTTGCAGGTGCAGGAGGGTAGTAAGCCAGATAAACTTTGTGACCCATAAACAGTTACGACATTAGTGATTTTATCAAAATGCTGTATTTGACCATGCAGTAACATATCGTAGAGAGAAAAGAAAATCAAATAGGATTAGACATGTTTCACTGTGTAGCCTTCATGACCACTTATTCAAAGTTATCAAAGAAATTACAATAATTTATGCAAAGAAATAAGAAAAGAAAAACTAGTCTTTTCAATTAAATGCGTAGAATAAAATAAAATCTGAATTGATATTAATTTCTTAAAACTTATTGAAAATTGCATTTTAAATGCAATTTAAAAACCCCCACTCATTTTTTTTTTTCAAGACTTTAAAGCTACATGTAGGAGGTACTTAATAGGTATTTCCTGTGTAATGACACACAATACCAAGCTTTCTTTCGGAATAAGGAACGATTTCTGCTTGTGTTTTCAGACTTAATCACTCTTTTCAGTACCGAACATTAGCGGTGTACGGGGGAGGGTCTCCCGCTGCCATTCCTGGATATGCCTGCCCGCCCGGATACCCGGGACGATTGGCCGCCGCTGCTGCCACACCAGAAGATCCGCTCATCGCGTCCAAATTGGACTCGTATTCATACTCCAGCGCTGACAGCTTCTTTTCCTGAAGACTGGCATTGCCCGGCATAGCACCTGATGGGCCAGGGTGGGAGCGGGGTGTCGGGTCAATGGGGAAGGTAGCATGATGCGCTGTGGCTACACCAGGCTGGACACCCCCAGTGGAAACAATAGACAGAGATGGAGCAGTAGCATTCTGAACGGGTGCAGGGGAAGGAGTCCTCTGTGGTTTGCGTTTTACCCTGTTCATTGAAAAATATTCAGCCACGATAGGGTGGAAGATAATTAGTTCATTCATCTCTGATTAACTTTAGTATTGATTGTAATGAAATGTCGTACCCCTTTATTATTTTATGTTTCCCCTTGTTTTTTACGAGGGAGTTACATAGAGAAAGTAAAAAAATGAATTCAAATATAAACCGACATTTTTTTTTCTAAAAAATGCAGTTTCCAAGATTTTCCTTACGCCTTTATAAAGCTTAGTAGATCAAAATGGAACCACAACTAAAATTTGATTGAAAAGAGTAAAACAAAACTGAAGAAAGAAAACGAAGGTTAAGAGGAGTGAAATTGAAACAGAATTCCCTACTTAAAATTTACAACGAAAAATGAATAGAGGTGGTAAAATTGCGCATTTTTAGTGATCCCTATTCATCACGTTATAAGTGAAAGACCTATGATAA